>WTSP01017426.1:0-31087 GCA_025331215.1 Actenoides lindsayi | reverse complement strand
CTAGGACAGAGTAGAGAGGGAGGAGAACCTCCCTTGATCTACTGGACACACTTTTCTTAATGCACCCCAGGATACCACTGGCCTTCTTGGTCACAAGGGTACTTTGCTGTCCCATGGATTTCTTGCTGTCTATCAGGACTCCAAGGTCCATTTCTATGGAGAAATTCTCCAGCAGATTGCCTCCTGACATGTACTGGTGTATTTTACTGTTCCTTCTCAGGTACAGGACTCTGCACTTGCTCTTGTTAAACCTTATTAGGTTCCTCTTTGTCCAGCTCAAAACTGCATTAAATGCATTAATGCGGTTTTGAACCAGTTCCACAGCTTTGTTTGAATTGGTCTAGGCAGTGGTGATTGTTCAGCATTCAAGAGAGGAATCTGATTTTTGACCAATAGTAATGTTGACAATGCACCCTTGGGAACAACGATTCTTGGCAACTATTGAGAGCAAAATGCAAGCATCTCCATAGTTCTTAAAAACCTCCTGAATTCAGCCTGCATTCATGTCACTTAGAGGTTGGCTGTTTCTCCTGCAGATGTCCTCAGGGCATTGGAGTCCTGCAGGGAAAACTCAGACATCTCTCATATGCCTGACATTATTAGTGACAAGATAAATATGGTAGCTAGATGCTTCACAGAGTCCAGGTGTGGTCATGCAGCAGACAAATAAGCCTTGAAGAATACTGTATGCACTGTCTGTACCCAATGTTTCCCTTTCCAAAATATTAGTTAGAGTGGTCTGCATATAGTCCCAAGGGCCAGATGGACAGGCAGCATGTTTCACCTCCCGCCTGCCTTGTGATATTGCCATCAGTGTCGTGTGATTCTTAGCAAGGACTCTGTAAGTACAGTCTTAGAGTAAACTCCAGATTTAGCAACAAAGCCCCTGTGTGCTTAGTGACAGACAGAGCAAATTAACACAGAAAATTTTTCCCAGCCTATATGACATAGTCAGGAGAAAGACAAAACCAGTGCAAGAGTCAATGAGAAGATGAACAAGGTTAACAAGAGCACTTTCACAATATTTTTTAAAAAGCACAGACAATATTGGATGAATTGTGTGTATTTAAGAGTTGAGAGGATTAAGATGCTGTGGCTAAAGACATGAAGCACTGTGCTACTGTTTAAATTCATCAGACCGCATATCTAAAAATGGAAAAAAAAAAGCTCATAACCCTAAATTACTTGCTTAAATGAACCTTTTAAAAAGATAGTGATGTACAAGAAACCCTGCAGGATTTAAGAAGCTTATCAGCCTCTATGCAGACTTGCTTGTTTCTGCTCTGTGTCTCAAGCATCATTCTAACTGCTGGAAATTGATTTTCTCCTGTTGCACTGTTTTAACCATAGACTGTCAAAGCTGGCAGGTTCAAAATACATTCCAACCTTGAAAATGTTTTGCTCTGTTTTGTTTTTTCTCAGAAACAACTCTGATAAGTTTTAATCAACAACCATGAAATAACTCTATCAAGCCTTAGAACAGTTATGAAATGCTAGCTCCTTGGGTGTGGGAAGGCAACATTCATGAAGTCCAGGAGATGGCTTCATTGCAAGTGACCAAAAGATCACCATCGACCACCACCCGAAACATGATTGGTTTTAATTTTCTTTTTTTTTTTATGGTGGAAAATCATGCTCTCTGTTCCTATCAGGAGCCTGAAACCTTGTCAGTTTAAGTCTCTGCTGTTTCACTAAAATGCAAGGAAACCCAGGCATGAATATTCATTTATCTTGAAATCACACATTCCGGACAGAGCACATCTGACCATTGTGCAAATCCCCCAAGAGTTTCAGAGCTTGTTTTAGAATAACTGAGAGTCAAGAATATTGAATGGGACTTAAAAATCATTCCAGAATCACTGGGACTAGATTGTAGTTCAGAAGATAAACCTATGCAAGCAGAAAAAAAAAAAAAAAAAAAGGGAGATACCTTTTATGGCCCTCTGCAAATATCTTACTCTGTCATGGAAGGTACATGCTACATAGGAACTCATTTTGAAACAAAATATGTAGAAAGGGGAGGGTGAGAAAAAGATTGTGTCAACCTCCTGCATGCCCAAAGTGCTGGATAGCAGAGATGACCCGAGGAACACATCATAATTAGTGACAGTAGAAGTCATGATCCTGACACAATAAGGAAGCAAATTAGAATTTAATTTTATGAGCATAAAACTACTTCTAAGATGGTACAACTTTCACACCACATTTTGCTGGGGCCTGTGCCAAAGGATATACCAAAACTTTAATGCAAGGGTAACATCTTTTCCAGAGCAAAGCAGAGGTCACTTTCATGCAGAATACTGATATAAAATGTGAGGAAATAAAATATGAGAGCCTCTGAAGGAAGTAACCATTGCATCACACTTCACCCCATAGCAAACTTTCATTAGAAATTTTCCCATTATATTATCCACATTGACAATAGTCCTTCTATGGAGGACAAAGGAGTTTCTCTAATATGATTCTCCCTAATCTGTTTTCTCTAAATATTTTATACTAATCTTAACTGTAATGTTGGAAAGAGGAGGAACTTGGAGATGCTGTTGAAAAGATTACTTGCGGTTTTTAATCCCTTTTCAATACTGAGGGAAATGTATATTCCCTACAGTAACTAGAAATAATAGACAATGTCTTATAAGCTGTTTATGTCAACGTTAAAACCAGACATTGTTAACACATTATTATTCATGTTTAATTCAGATAAACCAAAGGAAAAGGAAGTTAAACATCCCATTATTTTTTTTTTCCCCCTAGATTATATTTCAGTATTTCTGACAGCTAGAGGCAGTTGCGGGTGTGGGTTTATTTTTTTTTTCATATGACTGAGGATAGGCAAAGGATCAATAAAGGTTAATTGAAGGAACAAAAATAATGGAGAGTGTGAATTTCCTACCGCGAATTAGATTAGTCCTTGCTAAAATCTGTATGTACGTAGTGTGTTTAATGGACAATTTTTCCTCTGATTTCTTGCACTGGGGGATCCAAGATGGGACCAGAATGGTTTCATGTAGACATGGGTGGGAAATGACACTGCCTGCCAAGTGCTTTACTAGAGTGGAAGGTAACTGGCAGGATGATTATCAATAACTTTCCTACCTGATCCTACCAATAATTTTCAGACAGAAAAGACAGTATTTTCACTATTTTTTGTTTCATTATTTTGTTTTGTTTCTTTGTGTTTCTATTATGGTTCAGCCATACAAGTTTTGTAGTTTTTTAAAATGTCCTTTTCCCAAAGTATAATTTAAATTAATACTGAAACAATCTGGAATGTATTTCCTGCTCAATGGCAAGGTAGAGGCTCTTTTAACCTTCCATTTCTGTAATTTCACTTTCTTCTGAATGCTGAAATTAGTTTTCCACCTACCACTTCAATTTATTAATCCTATGATATACAAAACCATGTATTTTCTAGACGAATTATCTGGAAGGAAGCATCTTGAATATCTTTGTTGCTGAAACTGGCAAGAATTGCTGTCAGGCCCTTGTGCTACATTAACCCATATAATGTGACAGACTGCAAAGGCAGTTGTATCCTGGGTTTTAGTGAAAAATCAATGTCAGGACTCCCTTTGCCTCCAATGTGACCAAGTGTCACACACATAGAGCAGTATTGGACATAAATCTTACCTGGCAATAGCAAAACAGGCTGGGAACTGTCTCGTCCTACTGAGGAAGCTTAGAATTTCTGATGAAAGAAAGGACTTCAAAAATAAAATTTCTTAAAAAAAAGCATTTCTAGTTCTTCAAAGATTTATGCTTACTTATCTAAATTCCTCTACAGGAATTTGACACCATATTTATGAATTGCTCTTAATATTTGAGCAAGACTAGTATTATCCATTTTTTTATAACAAAAATAGACATACAAAATTCTTTTAGACATGTTACTTCTTTTGAAACACCTCCTGGGCAGAATGTTGAAGTTTTCAGAAATGGATAACTGCTGTACTCTCAAAAATGTAAACAAGATTTTCTTCCCTTTTATAGTATGGCAGGTATATTGTGTTGGTTTTAATTACTTCATACTCTTAGATAAGCAGACAGTTTCAAAAATGAGTGTTTTCTTCTCAACATATGTTGCAGATGCAGTATTAGGATTTTTGCAGCAAACTCAAACAAGGACTTGATTATATAGAAAGCCTGAAAAGAATTGTGTCCACATTATGAATATTTTAAATACATTTTCAAATTATTTCAGGAATCTTTAAATACTAATTCTACAATCAAAAACACACCATAATGCTATGCTAAATCAGTTCATATTATTGGAAGAAACAATATTACAAACCCTAGGCATCAAATGAAATCATCTGAAAATTAAATTTCATAGCTACCAAAAGAAAATAAACAATGTGTTTAAATAATCAGGAAAGAAATTTGTGACAAATGTAAAGCCAAGTTCATAGATGAGTACTGTTTTCAAAGTTATTAAAATATTTTATTTTGATATTGGGATTTACATAAATATTAAAACTTTTAGTATTTAAGCTATGCTTTTATGTTATTTCTTGATACATAATATGTTTTGATTACAGAGAAACAATCACTTGACATTTAGCTTAGAATCTATTGCCAAGAAGTATGCAAAGTGTCTATTTATTTTCATCGTACTCTTATTAAAGTATTGTTCCATTTAATAATATTAATTGCAATAAGTTTGAGTGCCATGGCAAAGTGAAAAGCTAATTAATATTCTTAGATTTGAATTCTAGGTCTCTGTGGTTTGTTGTCATTATGGTTTGCTTTCATTATGGTTTGCTGTTTTTCCATTGCATTGCTCCTTTATAGTGCATGGGATCACTTATATTTGTGAAGGTAAAGAAAAGAGAATTGTAAAATCTTAAAAGAATTATTGATGGTAAACTGTGTAGAGTTTGAGGCCAGTTATGGTTTGGGGAGGGTTGAGAGTTTTGTTTGTTTGGACTTTTTGTGGTGTTTTTGTAATGGTCATCCTTAAAACAAGTTTTATCCTAAATATTTAATTTCAGGATAAATTGTAGGGGGGAACTAAGATGTAAGAAAAATATTCCATTTGTGGTCATTTACGCAAGTATTTTTTGTGTTCTGTCCATCAATTTTGTTTCGCAAAAATCAGTCTTTTACAGTCAAAGATGCAAGCTACATTATATCCAATAATTATTTTTCAAGTCATAGTGGTAGTTTTCTTGCACATTTTAGTCATCTGCTCATGTGCATGCACAAACTGAAAAATTGTGGAAAACAGAGGGTAGAAATATTTGGAAAAACCTTTGTGTGTTTTGAAGTAAGATTACTAACTCATGGAGAGAAATAATTCCATTTTATGCCTCATAACTTGCATCATAACAGGAATTCAAGTTCAATGTGCATTCTTTTAATTTATTTTAAAAATACAATAATTACAACTGTGATCTGTATTAGAAGAGATGACCCTTGAAAAATATAATATCCATTTTCTCTGGCAGAAAAAATTTTGCTATTTATTCCTAGACACTGGTATAGAGTAATACCCAGCTATCTAAAATAAAAATGATCCAAATAATAAATATAACTGAAGGATCACTAAACTATAATCTAAAAAATTAATGAAAATTTTTACATAATTTTCCATTGAAGAAGACGATGTAGGTAGAAGTCTAGTTTGGACAGGCAGTTTTCTACTATGTATGCATACTGGCTTTCAGAGAGCATATGGGCTATTTCTCTGCACTGCTCAGTTCATTGGTTAAATTCAAAGTAAGTAGTAAAAACATTCATTTTTTCATGTGGAAATCACTGAACTGGAGAAGACCTGAGTGAGCAATGCAGAAAAGATGGAATTTGTCTTAGATATGAGGGCTAAGACCAAGGAGTTAAGATATATACAGTATATCTTAAAAGATGTGGTAAATTTATGTTATATCATTCTTTTGCAGTTCCTGTCTGGGGAGAGCTATATCACCTTCAAAAGCAGAATTTAAGAGCACTAGAAGGTTTAGTCATCATCTCCTGGAGATGCAGGTAAGGGATGGATCAGCACTATAGAAATACCACCAACCCTGGTGACAGGGGAGGGAGTAGGAAAGCATGGGCAGGGATGCGGCTATGATCTTCCCCTAACTATGCTGAGATTAGCAATTGCAACTGTGGTGGAGAAGAAAATGGCCATAAAAAGGGTCCAAAGCATGGCCACAAAATCTCGAGGCTGCAGAAAATTCTCTTACATGGAGTCACCAAGGAGGCATTCCACTTGGAGGGCAAAACCAGCCAAGGACTGCATTTTATTAATCAAGTTATCATGAATCTCTTTAATGCATATAAAGGAAATAAAGATGTCATGAATACCTAGCATGGAGCACAGAAAGAATTCAGCCTTTTTACCCCTTTTACTTCAGCAGTAGCCATAGTGCAGAAAGATGATAAAACCCTCTGTATTTAATGGCTAGGCAAGAGGCATTTGCAGTAGCACTCTAACATACCTTATTTTAATGAGCTGTCTGGTAAAGGGTTACTTCAAGGCAAAGTTTGTACTCCGTAACATACATTCTTCTAGCAGAAAGATGAGTCCAGTATCATCTGAGAAGCCTGACCCTATGAGAAACGTGGGGTTTATTTTTATCACCATCTTTCTTTGATGAGTCAATAGATCATACACCTCCTTTTAGATCCTCTTTCCTTTAAAATATGTATCTCCAGGAGATAAACTTAGGGTGTGTGTGTCTTCCTATAAGCATAGGCACAATCATTGTTTGTTCTAATTGCAGTCTTTGTTCCTAAAACTTGATTAACAAAGCAATCAAAAATACTTATATGAAGCTGATCCATCTCTTCCCTACATCTCCAGGAGACAATGACTGTCATAGTTTGGATTTGATCTCCAGAGGTCCCTTCCAATCCCTACCATTCTATAATTCTATAGTTTAACCCCAGTTGGAAACTAGGTCCACACAGTTGGTCACTCACTCACCCCTCAGTGAGATGGCGAAGAGAAAAAGTGAGAAAGCTTAGGGGTTGATATAAAGACAGTTTAATAGGTAAAGCAAAAGCCACACATGCAAATAAAGCAAAACAGGGAATTCATTCATTAGTTCCCATCAGCAGACAGGTGTTCAGCCATCTCCAGGATAGCTGGGCTCCATCACGCATAACAGTTACTGAGGAAGCCAAAAGGCATCACTCTGAACATCCACCCCTTCCTTCCTCTTCCCTCAGCTTTACATGCTGAGCTTGACATCACATTGTATAACATAGCCTCTTTGTCAGTTGGGGTCAACTGTCCCATCTGTGTCCCCTTCCATCTTCCTGTGCATCCCCAGCCTACTTGCTGGCGAGATGGGGTGAGAAGCAGAAATAGCCTTGATGCTGTGTAAGTAACTGTACAGCAATAACTAAAACATCCCTGAATTATCAACACTGTTTCCAGCACAAATCCCATACAGTCCCATACCATCTACTTTGAAGAAAGTTAACTCCATCCCAGCTAAAAACAACACATTCTCCAGCTGTCAGGCCACTGGCATTTCCAAGACTCTCTGTATCAATCAGAGCTGGGATCTGAAACCTGTTCTTTCTCAATAGTCACTGCTTACAGGGTGCAGCTTTACTTCTAACTATGCATTTTAATAAAAATAATATCATAAGTTATTAAATGTTTTACACTGGAATTACACTAGATGTAATCCTGCAAAATATGTTTTAAATTCTTGTAGAACTGCTACCCAATATGAAAACAATTTTATTCCATCAACATTTCTAAAGTAATCACAAACACAATTCTCACTTATGTTGTCCCATAAATTACTAAGGCCATAATTTACAATCTTCCAGCTACCTATATGATTGCTGTGTCATGTATGTATATTGCAGAATTTCAGAAAGTCACAGAAACACCATTAATCATGAAGTGCAAGCCTGAATGTTAGCTCAACTTCTCTTGCCAAATCCAGTACACCTGCTTAATTAAGAAAGGAAAGTAACATCATTTTAAAAATTAAGGCATCATTGGCTTAAAATACCAATCATATTTTTAAAAGGAACTTGAGATTGAAATATTTGTAGTCAGCTTTTACACCATTGAGAATACCCTTTTTTTCTTTATTTTTATTAAAGTATTTGTAGCAGTGGATACATGTCCTTGAAAATAAATATGCTTTTATTATCATTCCTTCCTGAAGTATGATCTTCACAAAGATCACCCAGCAATTCTTGCCTCCCCATGGCAATGGAACAATTTCAATCCAATTGTCACCAAAGTTTTCCAAGGTCTGAAAAAGAAATAGAATACTAATACTAATACTAACTAATACAGTTAATAGGTTTTGTAAATCCTTTATATAACTTCATTTTCAGTAATATACAGACATGCAATTTTACTTTTTTTAAACCCTTGTCCATATATGTGTTTTCCAGAAAGATCTTGTTCAAAACCTGTTATCAAATGCAAAGTTAACCTTTCACAAAATCAGAAATAGATTATAAAAACAATGCAAAAAACCCCCAATCAACCCGCAAAACCAACACCTAAACTTTTCAGATTTATAGTGTGTTTACATGAAAGATTTCTGGGGAGTAAATACTTTAGCAGAGGTTTAAGGTGTGGACATGTGTGGTGCCAGCAGGTACAGAGCAGTGTGTGGCAGGGCTAATGCAGGCTCTTGTCACCCAGAGACATGTCTAGGGTGTGCAATTATTCCTGGTTGTCCCTGAGCTATCCGCAGTATTTAAGCAAATATCCACACACGGCTGATGGGCAAAGCCATTCCTCTGAGCTGTGTTTCCACATATGCTGGAGGCAGCATTAACTTCAAGTAGCATTTCTGTCCTCTTGACGGTGTGTCTCTGCCACCGTGCTGTTGTCTTCTTCGTGCTGGTACAAGGACTTATGAAGCCAAGAGGTGAAATCCTAGGAGTTAAAGCAAGCCTCGTAGAAAAAGACAGTTAATTTTTAAGCTTATTTCAGAAATTAACACATAAACTGACTCACCATCCAAAAGGGTTCTGACCCATTTGAAAGAATTTCATTGCTGATTTAATTTGATCTTTCTGTATACTGTTTTGATCATTCTTTAATTATTCTTCTCAGCTCTTATTCAGGTTCTTATATATTGTCCAACCAAAAGGAGGGGTTTCTAATATCCTTGCGCCTTTTTCTAATGTACAAGATGTAACACCTTTTCCAATGTAAAAATCCAGGTTGCTGCATTCCTGCTGTCAGACTCCGTGACAGGCTCACTGCAAGTCAGCATAATGGCAATGAATGGTGAAATGAGAAGACAACAGTCTGAGCAGTTATTCTGTCAGGGTTTAAATGGTTACAGTGATATAAACTAAAGAAGCATTATGTAGTAGAGGACAGAATAAAGGGCTAATTTTACAATTTAAAATACTTGAAAACAAAGCAAATTTAATACATTTCAGAATTATCCAAGTCACTCAGAGCAACAACCGTCAGGACCCTGAGGGTTGACTTCTACCTACCCTTAAGATCTATAAACACCTCTTTGTCTTAAACCTGCCATCCAGCATGGTTCTCATTTCCTTTCACTGAGTTAGTACTGACTTCCATTAGTACTAAATATCCTTTTTAGTGCCTTATTTCTAATGGCTAATACTTGCTGTAATGGGAGTTGCATAAATTAACTCCATTCTGAACTGGAAGAGAAGATTGGAAGATCTTCAGGGCAAGGATTATTTCTTCTTTTTCTATTTAAATAGTCCCCAAGTGTAACTATCCTTTCTTATCTTGGTCAGAAGCTAACAAGCATTGCTGTAATAGAACTGCAAAGGCCTGTGTGCCATTGCCAGTGCAGGGTTTAATGTATCTAACATGGTGCAGAGGGAATTCTAAGTCCCAAACTGGGACCATGAGAGACACTACATTGCAACTTGGCCCCTGTAATAATTACAACAACAAATTTTATGGCGCAGCCTTCCTCAGCATTGTTGACCAAAACCTTACGAGTAGCATTATATTTTGTTGACTTCACTACTGTGAAATTTAATATAAGAATAATTTAATTCATATTCCTCCTATGAGTTACATTTTACAATAACAACTCATTCTCTCAACACTGCAAAATAAATGCTTACATGCAAAATAGGTAGATGTGTTATATTTTATATTTAGCCTCAGAGCAAAGTAAACATATCAAAGTAACAACTCCCAGTGCCTTTATTGCTAAAAGACACATAATCTAAAAAAACATATTTTACTTGATTTTGATGAATATTTATGTTCAGATTCTTAAAAGTAAGCAGTGATAGTAATAAATCCTGAGGATGCATGGCAACAAGCAGCGTTAGAGAAATGCAATATCAGAGTTTTATCTCAATCACCATACACAGAAAGAATTTATTTCAGTTGATCTTTTTAATAGTTATGGGAATAACAGTCACAGATCTCCTATCCTTTAAGCTCCAGCCACTTAATATTGAATATTATAAAAATATATTTGTGTGCATACGTGCATATAAATAAATATTGACAATGCAGTCTCCATTTTACACTCTGGCAGGTCTGCACTAAATAGAGAAGACTTTCATAAGTGCACTTCTCAATAACTGCAAGTGCTGCAGGGGAGGGGGACTGACAATGAAATGAGGCAGAGTTTGTACATTTAAGCCTCCAGTCTGGAAATTCAGGTATCACAGTTATATTTGCAGCCATATATCCCTCTCATTAGCAGGGAATAAACTGGGCCACGTGTCACAGAGCATTAAGTAAAAGCCATAGCACAGAAGAGCAACTGGAAAACAAAAGAAAACAACTTGGTCCCCATTTGCTCCCACAGAAATGATTTTTCAGGGAGCTATACTTGAGCCTTTGAAGAATGCCTGTAGAGGTGACAAGTGGGGTGAAATTTAATCTGTCCTAAATTTAGGTCTCTGACACATGAATACCAACAGGTGCATTAGGATGCCCAGGCTCCCATTTGGATCATTCAGCACGGTCGATGGAGGTGGGAGATATTCAACAGAGTAAAAGGAAAGGTAAAACACTCTCATACCGTGGCCACACTGCTGCAGTCAATGGCTGGGATGGGATTTGGGTCTGTGGCCCAGCACCTATCTACCCCTCAAGTGGAGGGTGTCCCCAGGTCCTGCACCAAACCCTTGCAAGGGGATGAGATCACCATAGTGGCAGTGGGTGCTCATCTCCATCCCTGGCACCAACCCCACTCACTGCTCCATGGCCACCAGCCTGCAGAAGCTGGGGCTTTCCAGTAAAGGACTGACAAACCAGCATCGGTTAACAACTAGAATAATCCAAATGTACACACTAGAGGATGTCGAAAGTTTTTAGTCAAGTAATGCTTTTTAGGAGGGAAGAACATAGCTCTATTTTTCTGCATTTTTCCCCCCATATAAATATTACATAAAGGAACCTATTTTAAAAGGATGTTCAGATGGAAAAGGTAAGCATACAAATAGCAGAAAAATGGTAATTTATAAATTCCTACCATTAACTGACTCCTCTTTTTGCACACACATGGGATGGTTCAGTCTTTACTAGGCCACATCATGTTGATTTGGATGGCTGCTTGCATCATTTGCTAAATAAGTAGCTATTCAGTATCTCTTTTTCTACTTCTTATTTGACCTCTGTTCTCATGGCCTATGTAACATAGACCTTATATTTCACTTGTTTTATTTTTTTAAATGGCTTTATTCACCTTTCTGGAGAGCACCCCGAGTGTAAGCCTCGCTGTATGGAATATACCCACATCTCTGATACTAGGTTTTTGGGGAACAAAGTAATAAAACCACTCGTAATTCAAGAGAAAACAGAATTTTGTGATTCCATGATTTGGCCACCCCTTAGAATGACTAAATCCTGGGTTTCATCCTCTGATGCCTGATACTTTCTTGTATTTTATCCCATGACTACTACAAAACACAAAAATAGTGTTTTCAGTAACCTTAGTTCAAACTTTTTCTTTCTTGTATTGATCTTGATTTGTTAAGTTTTATGAAAGGGTTTTTTTAGGCTCTTAAAGGTGTTATTTTAATTCTTAGACTTTCTTTTCCCTACAATAAAATCCTGTTAAAATTATGCTGGGAAGCTGTGGAATATCCTATTGTGATGGTATGTCCAGTTCAGCATGGATAATCTTCATCAGAAAATTAGCCAGGAACTTTATTTTAACCTTAATATAGGTCCCCTGGGGCCAAAAATATGCTGATGGGATTGTTACAGTGATTATGACTATTGTTAGATACCATTGTATCTACACTGTAGAAAGTGTGATACTTTAAGCCATAGGGGACATTAGAAATGTCAGTTTTAACTGTGTGCATGATTACCAGCTCTATCTGTAGGATGGTACACCTAGGAGGATGCCTATCTGTGCAGAGAAATCAAAATTCAAAAATAAATTTCTATTAAGATGCAATAAAACCCACATGAATACAATTTGCATACAAATATTTTGAGTATGTTTTTTCCAGCACCAAATTACTAAATCCTTATGCATTGCTAAATCTTTGTTAAAAAGCACAAAGAGATCATTTCTCTGTGTGTTTGCAATCTGCAGTGTATAGGAAGAAGTGAAGCCCTGATTAGCAATGTTTTACTGTATAACTATAGCTCAATGTAGGAGTAAGAACGAAGACAAAGACCTCAACACAAATGGTAAAATATAGTAACAATTGCATTACTACTTAGCTTTTAAAATGTCTGCAAAATGTGTATCTCAGAACTGTATTTCCCTACATTATATGCATTTCCTGATGCAAATTTCTTAAGGCTGACATGTTTTTAATAATTTTTGGATGACTAGTACTGAAACAAAAAGTAGAGGGGCTAGATTTATTGGAAAGCGCTGAGAAATAGCTTTGAAGGATATCAAATTAGATTGACTGTACGAAAATTATATTCAACAACATCCAGTGATTGCATTGAAATGATTCTTCATGAGGCTAAATTTAAAATAAGTTTTTAAGACCAGGAAATAGTTACAGAAGGCTAAGAATGAGCACAGTAAAATTATTTTCAGCAATGAGCAAGACTGCACTGGAAAACAATTCATTGTGACACTAAATTTTAAAAAACTTTTATTTTTTACATTTGCTTTGAGATTGAGGGGCTACTGAATGTCTTCTGTGAAAATAAATGTTTGGGTCATGAAATTGTTGGGTGTCTGTCATTGCTATAAAAAGGATGAGAGCTTTCCTTCTAAGCCCAAATTTCCATGTATAATCTATTTAGCATTCAGTGATACCTCATTATCATCACAGACTAAATGAAGCAGAATGGTCTAGTAGCTTGGTTTGCGTTATTCTGCTGCATGATTCCTGACCCTAAACCTAATTCAGTTTAGCACAGCTGCATTGTTACTGTCTTTTGTAAATTGGGTTGATGTCCTTGCTTTGGTACTTCTTCCAGCACTGATTTATAGCTATATAGTAAAACACTTCTGTGATGGGTTGACCCTGTCTGGATGCCAAATGCCCACCAACGCTTCTCTATTACTCTCCTTCCTCAGTTGTATGGGGAGAGAATATATGACAAAAGACTTGTGGGTGAAGATAAGGACAGCGAGATCACTCACCCATTACTGTCATGGGCAAAACAGACTGGACTTGTGGAAGTTTGTTCAGTTTATTACCAATCAAATCAGAATAGGATAATGAGAAATAAAACCAAATCTTAAAACACCTTCCCCTACACCTCCCTTCTTCCCAGGCCTAACTTCAGTCTTGATTTGCTCTACCCCCTTCCCCAAAGCAGCACAGGGAATGAGGGTTGCAGTCAATTCAATGTATTGTTTCTGCTGCTCCTTTCTCCACAGAGGAGGACTCCTCACACTCTTCCTCTTCTCCAGCATGAGGTCCATTCCATGGGAGATAACTCTCCATGAACTTCTCCAGCAAGAGTCTTTCCATGGGCTTCATTTCTTCAGAAACTGCTCCAGTGTCGGTCCTTTCTAGTGTTCAGTGCTTCAGGAGCAGACCGCTCCATAGTGGATCTTCCACACAGTCACAAGTCCTGCCAGCAAACCTTCCTCAGAGTGGAGCCCTTACTCTGTGGGTCCACAGGTCCTGCCAGGAACTTGATCCACCATGGGCTTCCCATGGGGTCACAGCCTCCTTTGGTCATTCACCTGCTCTGGTGTGGGGTCCTCCACAGACTGCAGGTGGGTATCTGCTCCACTGTAAGTCTCCATAGGCTGCAGAGATACAGCCTGCCTCACCATGTTTTTCACCACTGGCTGCACAGGAATCTCTGCTCTAGCTCTTGGAGCACCTCCTCCTCTTTCTTCTTCACTGACCTTCATGTTTGTAGTTATTTCTCTTGCATTTTCTCACTCCTCTCTTCAGCTGCAATTGCTGGTTTTGTTCTGTAGGATTTTTTTCCCCATTCTTAACTATCCCAGCAACACTACCACTGTCGCTGATGGGCTCAGCCTTGTCCAGTGATAGGTTTGTCTTGGAGCTGGCTGGCATCAGCTTTATTGGGCAAAGGGGAGGCTTCTAGCAGCTTCTCACAGAAGCCATCCCTGTAGCCCCTTCACTACCAAAACCTTGACAGGCAAACCCGATACCGATTGCTAATCAACACTTCACCCATCTCCACAACCTCCAGACTGCAAACACACACTAAACTGATCTCTCCATGCTTTTCAACAAAGAATTAGTAATAAATATGGTACCAAGTCCTCAGAGAAAAACAGAAACAGAACTTGTGTAAACTATTTTAGATATTATTAGAAATTAAAATAGTGAATTACACAAACAATAATCTGTGGCACTTTACATTTTTTTGAAGTTTCTTTTTATTTCTACAAAGCTATAGAGTACCTGAAAATTCAGGGGACTTTTGTCTGGTTTTAATTTTCAAAAAAACTTGTGTTCTCTTCCACCTTATACAGAAAAGAATGGGGAGATCCTATTAATATGAAAACTACCTTACAATAAAACCACAAAGGACTTTTTTGTAAGTAAAATCTTTAAAATCTTTATTTCCTGATTTTATCTGATCAGAATCTCTTTCAGTAAAGGGTTGTAATTATTTATGCCCCATCTATCAGTTTTAACACATATATAAGCAAAAAATTGAACGAAAGTATTAATTTATGAAACTATAGTGCTGAAAAATTGTTTTAATGCACATAGTAATGAGGTCTACGACTGTAAATACAGCTACAACCTCCATGGGATTCTATCAGGGCTCATTTTATAATAAGTAAGTTTACACTAATTTTCCATGGAAAGAGAATATGGATATTAACTTTTGGTCAGTTTTGGCAATGTGCATCTTCCAATTTGGCAATTTCATTACAAAGATTTATGACATGCAAGTGGAACATTCATTGAATTCCTTCCAAGATAGATATTTCTTTGAACAGATACCTACCACCTTTTTTTTCACACATAGACATTTTTTTTAGAGATTACAGGGAGATTACATCAATTTTCTTATTTTGGTTCATAAAAATAAAATAGAAAGGCAATTATCTGTACAATTCATAGACAATTTGCTACAAAAAAAATGTAATTGTGTAACTGGTACAGGCACTGGATTCTTCACAGTATGAAAGGAAGCAATGTATAGTGCTCATTTTAGCTTTCATGCCTGCCTACAAGTCAGTAGGCAGATAAGTATTTCAGCATCTATGATTGAGATCTGTCGTTACAGCTCTCTCTTAAAAAAAATTTACAGAATAGAAAAATAAATTTCCTGTAGAAATACTGATGATCTCTTCTGGGAGAATTTCAAAGACAGCCTTTTATTTTTTCTACCAGTAATGTCTTCAATACCTTTAAAAGCCACCACTAAAACCCCTTGAAAACAAGTCTGTGAGTGAAAAAAAGTGGAAAGCCTACTTAGAACCTTTCAAATGCTCTGTTTTCTATGATGTGATCTTTTATTACATAAAAAAGAAGTCAGACAAATGGAAATCATACCTGATTTGCCAAATGTCTGCATGCTTTTAAGAAAATCTGTCTTGGCTACTCAGCCACTGAGTTTCAGATGTGTATAGTGGCAGTAATCTCACTTTACTTTCAGCCAGCAAACAGAGCAACACAGTATATGAAAATATTGGTCCTTACCCAATCAGTCTTGGTGGGAACAGTCTTAGGACTAGCTAACTACCCTCTGGCATGGATTGGGAAAAACTGCTTATCAGTACAAACACGAGACACCATATGAGAGGATATAGATACATTTATTTGAATATCAAAGTCATTTCTTCATTACAAGCAAATGAATCTTAGGAAACATGGCACATATGTAAGTGCTAAAAAGAAGAAAATAATCGGCACCATCAGGAGTAGATGGGAATGTGTCCCAGCTAGAAGCCTTATGTGAGAAAATCAGAATTTGTCTTCTCATGTAGAGTCTTAGAGCTGAGATGATGCAGTCTGGACCAACTAACCTCTCTAGGCTTTAGAGGTTGAAAATTGGCCTATGTGCTTTACATTCAAATGCAGATGTAAAGTTAAAAGAGCTTTATTCCACAAGATATGTAAAAGCAGAGGCTGTTTCAGAAACAAGCTAAAGGCTGTGCTCTTTTTATGACTGAAAGTAAAGTTACTAAAAAAGGATTGTGAAGGGACAAGACTCAGTTTATTTAAATTGCAATCCTATTACCCCTCAGGTCTTTGTTTTGGTTCTTGATTTAAATGTAGTTGAAAACTCTTCTCAGCAACATTTGTGAAACACAGTAGAAGAGAGGTCAGTCCTCAAATCTGAACCTAGTATTTGGGAGAGGAATAATAGTTGCTTACTCTAAAGGAGTAAGTGCATTTGCTCCTCTCACTGAGAGTATGGTAAAAAGAAATATGTACTTTTGTCAGAGGTTCCATTCTTATATTCCCTAAGGAATAACTAGACCTCTATCCGAAAGCTTGCACAATCTTCCTCACACTCCATGAAACCACAGAACTATGCAGAACAGTGCATAAGGACAGAGTCACATCTAAGGGATAATGTATTAGACAAAGTTACAAGCAACCGTTACACAGACATGCATTTAATATTTCATTGACAATATTAAAGACAATTATACTTCTTTATTATGCTAAGAGTATATATCCTAAGTCATGTAACATGCAAAGTCAATAACTTTTTGTCTTTTTTTGAGTATCACTGTATCACTGCATTAAACATGCAGAAAAATTTCATTGAGGAGTAAAAGGAAATAAAATGCAGGTACAGGCAGTTACCTCTTGAACTACTTTAATCAGCCACTACTTTGAATGCATCCTCTCTGAGTAGATCCCTAAGCTGCATTGTTCCCCCTCCAGTTTATTCAAACAACCTGGTTTCTTAGAATGGGACTACCACATCAATAAGCATTTTGTAGTCATCACTTACTATTGAAAATACTGTTGAAAAGCTTTATTTTGTTGTTTCATGTGTTCATTATGATTACATAATTCTGCTTTCAAGATCTTCCTCCTTTTCTTCCTGTAACAAATGAGCAAAAGTAAACAAACAAAAAAATTGGTTTGACCCTCCTCACTGAGCCTTTTACCCAGTTGTTTATCCTTGTTTATCTGAATTGTTGAAATAAGTTAATAACTTGTATATAAGAAAGTAAGCATATATTAAGGTAAATTTACAAGTTACATAATTTGAGACAAATTTACAAATCTAAACCTCCAAAGAAAATAAATTGTGCATTCATCCAAAGTCTTTGGGGGATACTGAATAAGCCACAACCTTTCTTCTCCATTTCATCATTTCCTATGGAGTATTGAAGAAGAGAGTGCCCTGGTTGCTCTTTGCTTTCCTACAACCCAACAAAGTCAATTAGCTCTTTCCTCCCTCTTTACAGATAAATGACCATGGCCCACATTCTCCTTGGATGGCTCATGGAGGCCCAGGACACGGCAGAATTCTGCCTTACTGTGAATTTTGTTGTTGGGACCAAAAACCTTTCTGAGATTAGTCGTCACCTAAACTCTATGAATTTTCACTCCTGTTCCTTGGCAACTGGATATTATACAGAAAGTCTAGTCCTTCCATGCTAAAGATTTGTCAGCTTACAAGTTTAAGTTTGTATTCTACTGAACAAAGAGTTGTATGGTGATACAAACAGTACTATATAATATACTGGTCTCTATACAAGTCCAGTCTACATATGTTTTCACTCTTAAGAAGCACAAAAATTGTATCATAATAAAAACGTGACACTTTAATACTCTTCCAAGTGTAATTTGAAAAATCCTTTCAGAGTGTTAGGTTGTGTTAAAGTTACATCTAAATATTTCACTTAATGGTAACAGTAGGCAATGAACAGAAGCTACAGAATTCTTTTGAATATCCCAAATTGCAGTGAAATAATTTAATAAAGACTAAATGGAGTTTTCTTGTCAGCTTGAAGTAGAATAAGAGTTTCAATAACTTTTATTAGCCTTTGCAGAGTAGCTTTCCAGTTTCCCAGGGAACCTCATGTGAAGTTGGTATTAATAAAAAAATAACAGAATTGCACATGGTATGAATTTTCTACAGGGGCAATGATAGGTACTACTTGCAATCAAAAAACATAAATCTCCATTTCCAAGTTGTTAAATATTTTTATGCTCTTTTAAATTGTTATTTCTTCTCCACATTATTTTTAATTGCTAGCTATATTTAAAAGCTAAGAAATAAGACAGAAGATATCATATCCAAAGGTATTAGTTTCTCATTTTAGATTAGACAGTTGAGTAGTGCAATTTATATTATTGGCATAGATCATCAGAAATGTACTAAAAGTCCAGAATACACAAATTATTGGGTCCTTCAAACATAAGGCAGCATCTCTCACCCAATGAATACAAAGGGGGATGTACTTACAACACAGCATAAGCTTTTTTTTGTCAATTTGTATTTCTTTGAAGTTTTTCAGGACACTCAAATGAAAGGGGGTGCATCGGTATGTACTGACAAGGGATACTTCGGGGTAGTCTGTTTTTTTCTGAAATATGCCAAGAAGTTGAAAATGGAGAAAACCTAAAGTATTGAGGCCAGTCTTTTGAAACACAGATGAAGTAATAGATTTTACACCTTCTGAAAGAAACTTAGATTAATGATAAGGACAAAAAATCTGGAATGACTGCATACTCCATACTATGAAGCTGCATTTCAGAAATAATAATAATAGTTAGAGAGTATATTTATCAATGTAGAATACACTCATCTATTGGTCACTCAACAGGACTGACTGCTTTAAACACTGCTGTTCCCAACACTGTCACACAAAAACATCTGTTGTCTTCTGCAGGAGTAAGAAAGAATTTTTCTGTCTTTAATTCCCAAATTTTTTTGGATACCCAAACATAATCACACTATAAAAATTCACTCATGACATGAAACTCTTGTCTTTCTAGACTCCCTCATCAGGAAAGGTAATACACTCAGCCTGAGTCACATTTCTGATTTGAACAGCTTTTTCCTGTTTGGTTCCAAAACTATCACCAATGCATGTGGAGAGAGACAAGGGCATGGTCTGATGTCTGGGGCAAAAGAGTATTCTGGGCAATTTTGATTTAGCCTTTATTTTTATATAAGGTGGAAATAATGTTTATTAGGCTCCTGAGCAACTGATACTAGAATCAAGCAATTCTGCTTGTCTTTTGTTTGAAGTCCTATCAATCGCTTTTTCCCACTCATAATCTGTGCTTCATTTAATTGAAATTATTATTGATTACAATAAAGACAAAAGGAGCACGTACAGGCAGAAGACTTCTCTCAAATGTCAAATGTTTTGATACCTATTTTGCCACTGCAGTTTAATTTCTCTATTAGAAAAAATATTTGGGGACTGGAAGACAAAACTTCTAACTTAAAAGTTCATCTGAAGATCAAATAGTGTTAAGAAAACACAGTAATGTAATTCATTACTTAAGTCAGTCCTTAGAACTATGGAGTATGGGCTGCCAAATGTGTCCAAACCTTCTTGAGAGGGCAGGTAAAGCAGTTGCTGAAATGGTTTGAAAACTTGAGTAAAAAGATGACAAAATACTAAAATTATTGTAGAGGAAATTGCCCCAGCTAAAGTAAAATTCTTTGTTAGTTCAGTCAGGAATTGAAAAACTGCATCTAAATATTTTCCAAATCACAGAATGGTAGAGGTTGGAAGGGACGTCCAAAGATCATCGAGTCCAACCCCCCTGTCAGAGTAGGACAAAACTAGAGCAGATCATGCAGAAATGCATCCAGACAGGTCTCAAAAGTCTCCAGAGAAGGGGACTCCACAACCTCTCTGGGGAGTCTATTCCAATGCTCTACAGCTCTTATAGTAAACAAGTTCTTCCTCATGTTGAGGTGGAGCTTCCTGTACTCTAGCTTGGATCCATTGACCCTCATCCTATCAAAATGCACAAGTGAAAAAAGATTGTCACTGCCTTCTTGATGCCCAGCCGTTATGTATTTATCAACATTAATTAGACCCCCTCTCAGTCTTCTCTCCAGGCTAAAAAGCCCCAGGTCTCTCAGCCTTTCCTTGTAAGGCAGGTGTTCCAGCCCCTTAATCATCCTTGTAGCCCTCTGTTGGACTCTCTCAAGCAGATGTCTGTCTCTCTTGAACTAGGGAGCCCAGAACTGGACACAGTACTCCAGGTGAGGTCTCACTAGGACAGAGTAGAGAGGGAGGAGAACCTCCCTTGATCTACTGGACACACTTTTCTTAATGCACCCCAGGATACCATCGGCATTCTTGGCCACAAGGGCACTGTGTTGTTCCATGGATAGCTTGCTGTCTATCAGCACCCCAAGGTCCCTTTCTACAGAGCAATTCTCTAGCAGATTGCCTCCTAACCTGTACTGGTGTATTTTACTGTTCCTTCTCAGGTACAGGACTGTACACTTGCCCTTGTTAAACCTTATTAGGTTCTTCTTTTTCCAGCTCTCCAGTCTGTCCAAATCTTGCTGAATGGCCACACAGCCTTCAGGTGAATCAGACAATCCTTGCAGTTTCATGTCATCAGCATACTTGACACTCTGTCCAGTCATCAAGTTGATAAAGATGTTGAACAGGACTGGACCCAGCACTGATTGCTGGGGGACTACACTAGTTACATATCTCCAGCTGGACTCTGCACCATTGATCACCACTCTTTGGGCTCTGTTGTGCAAACAGTTCTTAATCCATTCCACTGTCCATTCTTCTATCCTTCAATTCCTGAGTTTGCTTACAAGGATGTTATGGGAGACTGTGTCAAAAGCCTTGCTAAGGTCAAGGTAGACTACATTCACTGTTCTCCCTGCATCTATCCATTTAGTTAGAACATCACAGACGGCTATCAGATTAGTCAAGTATGATTTCCCCTTGGTAAATCCATGCTGACTACTACTGATAACACTCTTCCAAGTGCTTAGAGATGGCCTCCGAAATGAGCCGCTCCATTATTTTTCCAGGGATGGTCTATAATTTCCTGGATCATATAATCATGTATGATTAATAAAAAAAGCGTATGTTTTGAAGCTTTGATATAAATCCTAATTTGAATCAGTAAAAGAAAAATTGACTGGCTACATAGCCAGGTAGTAGAAAAACACACCGGATTCATGCAGTAATTTTGTATGGGCTTTGGAATTCAGCTAAAAATTGGTCTGTAAAAAAATACAAAAGTGAGTAGGAGTCTTGGATAAATATGCTATCTTGCAAAAATCTGCTTCTGAAATTGCATGTCTTGGGCGAAGCTGTAATAACCTTCTTTGTTGCTGGAAGCTTCAAATCTCCATTTACTGAAAGTTTAAGTATTCTAAACTGTGTTAGAGTCTTCTGATATGATGATCTCAATTCTTTCTCTTTCAAAGAACCATCTTTTATCTAATCTTTAATCTCAATTTCTTTTGTTTGTAAGGAGGTTGTTCCATAGTTTTGTGCAGTCAATGCGAAAGGGTCTTACTGACATTGGTAATACCTGAATCAAGCTTAGAAACCCCTATATTTGATTTTTTCTATCACATGGCCTTTAATGTTTGTCAGTGTTTCATCTTCCTTTTTTTCCAGATAATCAATGGTTCTGTATTTTTTTATCAGTGATAGAAAATCCAAAGAAAATGTACAAGACAGAAACCATTGGTTTAGTACTTCAAAGCTTATTTACTACTGATACTTAAATTTGGATTATTGTACAATCAGAATCCAAAAATAACCTGTTAATATTACACTAATTCTTAGAAGAGACCAAAACTTTCTCATGAATTCTTTTCCAAAAGTCCGGGAGAAAGACCGGAAGGGGCAAAAATTTTTTATCGCAGTCTTTTCATCTGTCTTTATAATCCCAACACTTTACATGTCTTAATTAAAATTTATGTCTTTGTAAGTGTTGTTTGGTTCAGGACACATGCAGGGATGGATTTTTTAAAATATTATTTTCATAAAAATAAAGTATTTCATAAAAATGACTGATGCTGCCTACTCATAACACTGTGAGAAAAAAAAATCCATAAGTCTTTCCGCTGTGTGACGCCTTCATTTTTTCCAATAAAACAAATAAAATGTAAGTCTGTTGTGTCTCATACATGGAAGTCTTAGCTCCCTGGGGAACTTGTTCTTTTAGCATTGACATCACTATGCAAGAAATCCTGCCCTCCTATTGACAGGGTGTTTTGACTGATCGCTTCTGTGGAAAATAGTCTACCAAATGGTGACAGTCATATTGTCCTTTTAATAAAGATGAAAACAGATTTTTCTTTAGCATGGTAAATTAACATTACTACTTCTTCTTCTGTTAAAAGAATACAAAAGATAACAGTGCTGGAACTAAAATTCTACAGAAACATATGTCCCAAATTAAGTAAGAATTTAAAAACAGCTATCCTTGGCTAAGCTATTTAAAGTCTCATCTAAGTGAGATAAACCCTGAATATTTGAATTTACAGAGTTTTGAGCTGATGTTTCCTTTAAAAACTGTGATTTTGTTAATAATGGTATTGTATGCTTACTTTAAATTTTATAGATAAAAGAAATATTATTCAGTGGCTATAGAACTTTCTGATCAGGTGTAAATAAAATTTGATGTTACTAAATGCATTGTTTACTGTGGCTGCCAGTCAAGCACCCTACCAACTGCTTACTCTCTCCATCTCTCCCAGTGGAATGGGAGAGAATAGGAAGACAAAAGCAAGAAAATTCAGTTAAGATAAAGGCAGTTTAATAGGTGAAGGAAAGAAAAGTAAAAAATACCCAAGTGAAGCAAAGGAAATAATTTGCTATCTCCCAGAGGCAGACTGATGCCCAGCCAGTCTTTGCACCTTGAAATCTTGCCACCTTGAAGGACAAAATTCCCCTTCTTCTTTTTCTATGCCAGTTTTTGTTGCTGAATTATGATGTTACATGCTATTGGAATATCCCTTTGGCCAATTTAGGTCAATTGTGCCAGCTGTCTCCCCTTCCAATCTGTTGTCCCCTTCCAATTAGCCTACTCATTGGTGTAGGGACAGAGTGGAAAAAAGAAAAGACTGATGCTGTGCAATCACTGGTCAGCAACAGCCAAAACATTGCTGTTATCTGTTGTGAAGAAAGGTAACAGCCAGTGGGCTATCTCAGCTTCATTCAGTTGTATGGGTTGCTCGTCACTCTGTTTACATCTTGAACTATACTGAACTGACCAGCAGAGGTAACAGATTTACAAATGATTATCTGATGCTTTGGAAAAAAAATCTGAAAAAGTCATGGACTAAGTTTCAACCTTTTTAGGAATAATGTTGATTATAAAAGGGAAGAGGCTGTCGAGCTGGTTAAATGCTAACAGATTGTCATCAGCTATTTTCCTGCAAGCTTTACAAGTAGCTGATTATATTGTACACAATTGTACATTCTTTCAACAATACAATTGTTCAAGTAAATTTTGCTGTTTAGGCTACAGATGTTTCATTCAGTGCATAATCAAGGCTAATAAAACCTAATAATACTGAATAATTGGTCATGCCATAATTAGATTTGACTCAGCATACTCTTATGTTTAAAAATGCTCTAGATACAGATTAAGCTTTATTCTCTTGAAACAAGTAACTCAAATGATGAGACAGGTGCTTTATCTGGTTTCATTACAATCCCATTATTTTCTGGGTTCTAATTTTTTTCTTTCAATTCCAAGAGGGATGAAAATCGTTCTAAGCGCAGAGGAGACAACAGCCATTACTCAATCTTCCAGTCCAAAACTGCCAAAGTCAGACTATTTCTCCAGCTAAACTTTAATCTGTAACATCAAAGAATCCCAGAATCACAGGGGTTGGAAGGGACCTCTGGAGACCATTTAGCCCAACCCCCCTGCTAAATTAGATTTACCTAGAGCAGATTGCCCAGGAACACATACTGGAGGGTTTTGAATATCTCCAGAGAAGACTATATGACCTCCCTGGACAGCTTGTTCCAGTGCTCTGTCACCATCACAGTGAAGAAGTTTTTCTTTATATTCAGATGGAAAAATATTATAGATCTTCATAGAGACATTGCAAAGCTCAACTGGATAATAATTCTACAACTGGTAGTTCTGGTGGATGGAAAGCAAATATTGAAGAATTATTGTAAACATTCATGGAAGAGCAGTTTTAGCACAGAGCACACTCGCATTCACTTACCTTGAAGTTGAGTGCTTCAGTCATACTGAACATGTATGACATACTGAGCATGTCTTAAATTATAGGCTTTTAGGCTCTGAGCTTTATCTTTTGAGCTTGTGTTTGAAGTTTTGTGATTGTATCTTTACAGGATAAAAAGATCTTTAAGGATGCTTTCTATACAGCACAAGGGCTCTTGATCTATCTCCAGGTGTAAGAAATCAGTCAAGGAAGGCAAGAGACCAGCATGGATGAGTGAAGACCTGCTGGTGAAACTAAAAGGTGAGAAAGAAATGCACAGGCAGTGGAAGCAGGGACAGATATCCTGGGAAGAGCACAGGGACACTGCCTGCTTGTGCAGGGATCGGACCAGGAAAGCCAGGGTATGGCTGAAGCTGAACTTGGCAAGGGATGAAAAGAGTAATAAGAAGGGCTTCTACAGGTATGTCAGACAGAAAAGGAAGTTCAAAGAAAGTGTAGCCCTCCAAATGAACAAGACAGGTAAACTGGTAAAAACAGATGAGGAGAAGGCTGAGGTATTCAACTTTTTGCCTCAGTCTTCACTGGCAAACTTTCTTCTGTCACCTCACAAGTTGATGAACCACAAGATGGGGAGGCAAAGTCCCTCCTGCAGGTTCATAACCACCCGAGGAATTTGAACATATATAAGTCTATGGGACCTGACGTTGCACGCCAGGGTCCTGAGGGAACTGGTTCATGTAGTTGCCCAACCACTCTCCATCATATCTGAAAAATCCTGGCAGTCAGGTAAAGTTCCTGGAGACCAGAAAAAAGGAAACATATATCTGGGAAGATCATGGACCAGATCCTCTTAGAAGGCACATGGCTAAGGCACATGGAGAACACAAGGTGATTTGAGACAGCCAGCATGACTTCACCAAGGACAAGTCCTGCCTGGCCAACCTAGTGGCCTTCTATGACGGAATGACTATAACAGTGGACAACAAAAGAGCTATGGATGTCATCAATCTGCTGACTTCTGTGAAGCCTTTGACTTGGTCCCCCACAATATCCTTCTTTCTCAATTGGAGAGATACAGATTTGATGTGTGGACTGTTCGGTGGAGGAGGAATTGGCTGGATGGTCACATGCAGGGGGTAGTGGTCAACAGCTTGATGTCCAGTTGGAGATTGCTGACAAGTGGTGTCCCGCAGGGGTCTGTGTTGTTACCAGTGTTGTTTAATATCTTAATCAATGACACAGTGGGATTGAGTGCACCTTCAGCAAGTTTGGAGATGACACCAAGCTGAGTGGTACTGTAGACATGCCTGAGGGATGGGATGACATTCAGAGGCACCTTGACAAGCTTGAGAGGTGGGTCTGTGTGAACCTCATGAGGTTCAACAAGGCCAAGCAGAGAGTGCTGTGCCTTGGTTGGGGAAACCTTCAATATCAATACAGGCGAGGGATGAAGGGACCGAGAGAAGCCCTGCAAAGAAGGACTTGGGGATATTGGTGGATGAAGAATTGGACATGAGCCAGCAAAGTGTGCTTGCAGACCAGAAAGCTGATTGTACCCTGGGCTACATCAAAAGGAGTGTGGCCAGCATGTCAAGGGAGGCAATTCTGCTGCTCTACACTCCTGTGATGAGACCACACCTGGAGTACTGTGTCCAATTCTGGAGTCCTCAGCACAAGAAGGAAATGAACCTGTTGGAACAGGTTGGAGTTGTTCAGCCTGGAGAGAAGGCTCTAGGGATATCTTGTTGCATCTTTTCAGTACTTAAAGTGGGTCTATAAGAAAGATGGGGACAATCTTTTTATTAGGGCACATTGTGACAGGCAAGGGGTGATGGTTTTCACTAAAAGGTTAGATTTAGACTAGATACAAGGAAGAAATTTTTTACAATGAGGGTGGTGAAATACTGGCACAGGTTGCCCAGAGAGGTGGTAGATACACCATCTCTGGAAACATTCAAGGTCAGGTTAGATGTGGCTCAGAACAACCTGCTCTAGTTAAAGATGTCCCTGCTCACTGCAGGGGGGTTGGACTAGATGACCTTTAAAAGTACCTGTCAACCAAAACCTAATATTCAATCTGACGCTCCCCACAGCAAAACTTTTAAGACTTGTAAGTCTTACCTTATATTTCTTTCCAGTTACACCTTTGAAAAATGTTAGGTCTAGGCTGGGATTCCCTTGGTAAGAGTCTACCCCTGATTGACTACTATGCATACACATACATACAAATACATAGATATATGTATATGTATATGTATATGTATATGTATATGTATATGTATATGTATATGTATATGTATATGTATATATAAATTTACATCACTAAACATTCAACTTTTCAGAGAAGGTAGTAAGGAAAGAGTTTTGTTTTTCTTAAAAATGCTGAGTCTCATATTGTTTGTAAAATGTTGTTTCTTTATTGCTCTTGGAAGCAACTTAATATTTCACATAAAATTCATCTTAGTGTCAAGGAGATGCTTTTAATGTCCTCCTGCAAAAGATCCCAGATTTGATTGATTCCTGAGTTCCTAAAAAATATCTCTCCATTTCTCACAGTCAAGCTGTCTAAGGGTCTAACTTCTAAATCCAGACTTTCCAAAACCATATAGTTTGAGCTCTCCTGAAATTGTTCTTCTCTGCTCTGGGAGGCATTATGCTACAAGATACCAGAACTGAGAGCCTAGTCTCCTCTGTCATCACAGGAAGTGTACAAGAAAAATAATAGTTCCAGAAATGAAAGGTGAAGAACAGGAGGAAGTCTCTCCACAGGCAAAGCAAACATTACTGCAGTTGCAAGCAATAATAGAATGGATAAGAGGAATTCACATCTTCCTAATTTTTTATACAACAGGTGAAGATACTCCCAACTTGTTTTTGCAGATGTGCCCAGAAGAACAAATGTAATTAGTGGGAGATCTATTTTAAAGGTAGTAAAGTATCACATGCTGCCAAACTGTCTCAAAAAGAAAAAGCCTAGAGCTTCTGCAGTTAGCATCCACAATTAGTTATTAGTTGGAAATCGTGCATTAATCTGTATACTTCAATTCCAGGTATGCAAGTAGGTATTATAATTCAACATTTTTCAAAGAGGTGATATTAAAATGCATGTCTTAACATCTGTTATCTATTTCATATATTGTGGAAACAGAAACCCTTAAAAAACAAGTAGTTATGTTTTCAGTTCAGGAAATAGAAAATACATTTGTAAAAAGGGCATTTGGCCAAGAACTGACTGATGTTTATGAAAAGTAATACTGAGCAACTATGCATTCAGCTGAAGCAAGTAGGAATGCTGTGACAAAGAACAGAATGAGAACTTGCCGATGAAATCTGTTTTCCATAATCGCCGAGGATCCAAATTTATGTTATATAGAAGGGAACAGAAATTATGTTTTTCTTAAAATTTGGCTACTTCAACCAGCACTTAAAGAAAACAAATTTCTTTCAGAATAGGTAATCCTTTATGTAATATTCATATGCTTTAGAGCCCAATTATTCCCACTTATATTGAGTAAGTTGGTGCTGGTTGGCAATAAATTTAATTGCAGCACAATTTCTACAAGCTGTGCTCTACTCCCAAAGGTGCCTGAAAAGTTGAAAATGTAGAAAATTGATATTTCACATGGCTGTAAAAAGACATGTTGCCTACCAATTAGTCAGGAGAGAACATCTGACAATCCTACCAAGATTCAGGCATTCATATTGTAGTGGTTTAACCCTAGCTGGCAAGTAGGTCCCACACAGCCACTAGTTTACTCACCCCGCAGTGGGGTGCGAGAAAGAATCGGAAGAGTAAAAGCAAGAGAACTTGTGGGTTGATAAAGGACAGTTTAATAGATAAAGAAAAAGCCACATGTGCAAGGAAAGCAAAACAAGGAATTCATTCACTACTTCCCATCAGCAGGCAGGTGTTCAGTCATCTCTGGGACAGCCAGGTTCCATCATGTGTAATGGTTACATGGGAAGACAAACAGCAACACTCTGAACATCTTCCCCTTCATTCATCTTCCTCCATCTTCATACATCCCTGTATTATCAATGCTGTTTCCAGCACAAATCCAAAACAGCCCCGTACCAGCTATGAAGGAAATTAACTCTATCCCAGCCAAACCAGCACACATATGACAGTCAAAGTTAATTCAAAGATTCTGTAAAATACTGTCAAGATTTAAACAATGTGTGTCAGTGTAAACCAACAATTTATTAATTAGTCATAAGAATCTGCAAATATTTATTTAGTCTTATCTCCACACAACTCTTTCAGGAATTACTGTTTAGAGTTGCTTGTTCATTCGTGTTCACAAACCAGATTCAGGAAAAAAAAAATAATTTTTAAGTATGAGACAGAGAATGCATTAATATTTTCTTATCTATTACATACCCTATAAAAACCATTCTTCAAATCATTCACTCCTCAGTCTTTGGGTAATTGATTGCATTTCTGTCAACCATCTGTATCAACAAATATTTTTCCCTTAAGAAATCTAACTTCCTGGCACAATGTTATAAGTTAATATAGTTAATAAATATAATGTCTGTGCCTTATTAATGTATTACATACTTCAATAATGAGGAATGAGCAACCTATCTATGTACTAATAAATAAGGGTATCAGTTATAGCAGAATATATTTTTTTCACACAAAAATTCTCGGATTATGTCTCCTGAACCTATGGTGGCTGTCTGTTTGGTGTTCCTTCTTAAGGAAATCTGCCTCTCACTTCTAATGTCCCAGTTACAATAAAGGTTACCAAAGAAGCTTAAAAATAATATTTCTTTTATAAGGAATGAGTATTTTATAAAGTCCAAGAACTAAACACAAGGTGTAGTGACACTTTAAACACTTAAGAGCATCCTGCCCTGTTTCCAGCTTCCACTTGCAGATGACACAGGTTACCCACAGGAACAGATGCCTCCGATACTGTTGGGCAGATAAGGTCTTTGTATGTGAACTGGTCCAGAGATCTCTCTGAATTCCCTTAAAACATTAACATATGGAAGATGAGATGTTTTTCTCATTTCCATCTGGATTACCGTGTTGAGCTCGTAAGGCTGATTTATGCTAGATTAAGTGAAAAGACAACGTGCCAAACAGTTCTATAAAGCACATGGATATCTTTTATTATTTGTGTGCTTCACCACTCTTGGAAGTCCCATCTCTAAAAGGCATGTGATATCACTGTCTTTGCTTCTACTGATAATGTATTTGTTTATAAATTTTTTAGTTACAGCTGTGGATATTATCAAGTGTAGTTGGATGCTAATAAACCTTGCAAGTGGACATAAATAATAGAGACTAGAGATCTAAATGTAACCGATAACGTTATTTTATCATTCACAACATTCAGTAAAACATGTGCAATTCAATAACATTTTAGAAACCATAGAGATTGAAGAACAGGTGTAATTTAAGCTGTATAAGTAAGGAATTTCAGTGCACCTTGTACTCATATGGGACAGCAGAAGTGCTGTACCAAATTAACCATTTGTCTGCTTTTAACTAACAGGCCTGGAGAGTGGTAATGGCTATGTCTACTTCACTGATTTTGTTCAGAGCAGAAGTACAGTTTTGAAGCAAATCTCCTGCTTGTCTCCATTTATTATGTGTTACTTCACTGATGAGAGCAGTTTTGGTTTTTGTGAAATAGATTTTTCTTCCAGAGGAAACTAAATCAGAAGCTCTGCTCTCTAAGTACTTCATTGCTCTCGGGGACATTATGCTCTGAACCAAAGTGCAGGTTTTAACACCACAGCATCTTCCATCATGTACTTAATATTTTTTCCTTACAAAAAGAGTCCAACTACATGAGTAGATGAAACAGTCAACCCCAAAATTGCCCAATACAGACTGAATTTAAAATGAAATAACCCCTCCACTATTGTACGGTAGGAGTGGGAGTAGCCTTAGCTTTAGTCACTTCTGTTTACAGATCCTGTCCCATTGTGCTGCAATGTCTACTAATCAAGGCATGGGGGTATAATTAAGTTTAATTTTTTAGCATTTAAATAAACTTTGATGATTTTAGAAACCCAGGCACAGACACCCCTATGGCTTTCTCTTTTTAGCAGGGGCAGGAACTTCGACAGAAAATGCAGCAGTTCTTTTCCTCATTCCATCTTATAGTAGATAGCCAAAACTAATCTTAACCTTACTCTTGCAGCTAAATAGTGCAATTTTGCTAACTTGCAAAAGCATCTGTAAAAAAAAAATGGAGTAAGTTATTAACACTATTTGCTCATATACGTTTAAAATGCTTCTGATTTCTGACAATCAGAAATATATCTTTTTTTCACGTCTAACTACTTAAGAAATAAAGATGAGGCAGTCATTGGATGCAAGCTGGACCATTGGAGGTTCTGGGTCAGAGCAATCCCAAGCACCAATATAGGCTGGGCAATGACTGGATTGAGAGCAGCCATGAAGAAAAGGACCTGGGAGTGCTGGTAGATGAGAAGCTCAAGATGAGCCATCAGTGTGCTCTTGCAGCCCAGAAGGCCAATCGTATCCTGGGCTGGCTGCATCAAGAGAAGTGTGGCTAGCAGGTCGAGGGAAGTGATTCTCCCTCTCTACTCCACTCTCATGAGGCCTCACCTGGAGTACTGCGTCCAGTTCTGGAGCCCCTATTACAGGAAGGGTATGGA
>WTSP01017425.1:0-55912 GCA_025331215.1 Actenoides lindsayi | reverse complement strand
ACAGATGCCTCTTCAACATGTGCCCACCCCCCCACCCGCCAACACTGCATCTTTGCGAACTGAGTAGAAATGAAAGCAGAATTTGAGTTTATGGAAGGAAATCTAATTTTTCCTAAAAAAAGAAAAAGAAAAAAAAAACCTGTCAGGTTACAAATGCAAACTCTTTCTAGTTTTTTTTCCTTTCATTTTATTTCTTTCCTGTCTTTTTTCCTTTTCTCCCCTTTTTTCCTCTCTCTTGCTTAAACAGAATGAAAAGAGTTCTTTAACCAAACAAATGTAAATACGTAAGTGGTAGGGATTTTTTTAAAAGTATGTTTTTCAGTTCATCTAACAAAGACATATCTGTCTGCTCAAATGATTCCTTACTGAATATGAATGAGAAGCCCTTTAATGAGGTACGGTAATTAAGCTCTGGCAAGCCCCCCTAGCCCCCTGTCAGCAGCTTCCCAGGCAAACAGCCATTGAATCTGATGATTGACAAACCAGACGCTGGACATGTACTGTAGCTGATGGGGAACAATGGGCTGGGGGGCCATGGTATCCAACTACCCAGCTCTTTCAGCCCCATCAATGGGCTGGGCTCCTGTGGTGTCCCTCTTGCTGTCCTTGCGGGCCTGAGCTGTACGTTTACCTGCCAGACTCTCCTGGTCCCTCTCAAGTCTGCCGTGGTCAGGAAGCAGAGGCTGGACGTGTGCCGTGCCTGCTCCACTGGTGGCTGTGCAGGAGCGGCTTCGCTCCTCCGGCACTCGGCTGGTGCAGTGCTTGGCTCATAAATCTTTTTAATTGTTAAAAGTCTTTAAGTATAGAATAGGATTCATTATCCATTGCATTTGCCAAAATGCTATTTAATAAGTTGCTTGTTTTATTGACCCTGACAGAAAAGAAAACAGAGTTCTTTATCTCCAGCTGTTGGAGATAGATATGGGATTTGTCTGAGCAGTTTTGCTTAGCACACTGAAAATGAGTGTGTTTCACAGGTTTGGGGTGACTGGCCTACAGCTGAATTGCACAACTTTCCCTTCTGTCCCATACCTTGGATAACCAGTAGCCATGTCAACAGCCTGCATACATCTCAGAAATCATGCAGGAGAGATTGGTAAAGAAAAAAAAAACACACCAGGAAACAAATATAACAAAAAAACCTGGAAGCCCCAGACTTTACCACCCTGTAACTCTTGCAGCAGCCTGGATGAGAAGGATGAATCTTTGTTTTAATTGATTGTAGCCACATGGATTGGCATTGTGAGGGATCACTTGATTTCCAGGCCAAGAGGTTAATTTCCTTCCTGGATGTCATCAGTTCTATAACACATGCACGTGCATTAGACTGTCCTTGTGGTTGTTTGGAAATACAGGTAATGATGGCCTGGCTGTAGCCTTTGCAGAACAAACTGAAAGCTTATTTGAAACATATGATACCAGCTTACATTTTGAAAGCATATACAGGGAGAAGAATTGTACTTTTTAGAGAAGAGATGGAATAGAATGAATAATTTAAACATTTCCTATCTCCTAAATAACACCGAAAATATGTGCAAATATGTATATATGCAAACATTATCTGAATAAGCTGTTAGTGTCATTTGTCAAAATTGGCAATCTCCTGTTATTAAATTTGAAAGCTCACCACTCTTTCTTCCTCCCTGGACTTTTTTTTCTTCGAAAAGCAGAGATAAATCCCAGTAGTACAATTAAAACACTAGCTAAATATTACTTTGTTGGGCTTAACGATAGATTACAATGTGTGCATAATGACCCAGTTCTAGTAATATCATCTGATTTAGTAAGGAAATCAGAGTCTGCCATATGTTCACCAATAAGGTCTTAGAAATTCTTCTTCTTGTTCTTGATGTCTCAGCCAACTGCTAGCAAGGATGCTGTTTTGTCCTGAAATAGTCTTGGTTTTGAGCACCAAGCACATTAAAGTCATAAGCATGTGGCTCATTTTATCACGCCACCTCTAGGAATGAGCAGGGGGTGAATTAACAACCTGCCACCTGCCTGCCCTGAGTACCTTTATGCATGGAAGCTTTCCAGTTGCAGGCCAGTCTGAAAACTGATTTCCTGGTAACAACCCCAGAAAGGTATGCACTGTGACTTTCATTTCATTATATTAAAAGATGAAAATTAATCTTGACATATCCCCTGAATATATTAGCACCCAAGTGGCAAGATTATTTAGCTCTTATGACAAACTAGAGAACAAAATCAAAACCCAGAGCAAGAAAAAATCAAAGTAGGGAGCAGAGCAAGACTCTGCTATGCCATTTAGCTGTATATTTGCTACCTTTGTTATATATTTTTGCTATTTGTAGACTCATGAACAATGGTGCATTTAATCAACAATGTATCTTTAATTTGTATGGGCCCAGTCCAGACAGTGGCTAAACACTTGCTGTGCACCTATAGCTGCTGGGGATCATAATGGAAGCTGAAGATGCTCATCATCACTCAGTCTTTGATTGTCAACTTGTTCATACAAAGTTTTTTACTAGCTTCCCCTCACCTTAAATTTTGTCAGACCTGTGTGTATATTAGGATCTGTTTTCCTTTGGCAGGCAGACTGGACTTTGAGCTGCCACTTAGTAAGTGCCTGTCCTACCCACCCTCGACTCCCATTTTGAGGCAGCAGGAGCTGTGGGAGTTAGCATCACTCCAGGCTAGCAGTGAAGTTATCACATTAGAATATGAACTGTTGATGATGGGGCTTTTTTTTTTTGACAGCTGACAACGATGACCTACAAATTGAACAAGTGTCTTCACTGTTTCATCGATATTCTGCAAGTAGGAGGTAATTTTGTTCTTCCGTTTCATATGGTTCACTGTTTTACAATTTATTTATTTATTTTTTAATTAACTCAGGGGGTTAATTTTGCATGCTTAAATAATATACATTGTCATTCTCTTCTTCTGATGACTCTCTTGCATTTTTTATGTCTTAGACTCACAAAGCCAAAAATGTCTTTTGGCAAAATCTAGTGTAACCCACTTGGTATTGTTGGAGTTGCAGTAACTTATTCCAATATTGAGTGTGTCCAGTATTTACATATGTGTATATATATATGTAAACTTCTTTATATATGTGTAACATTTCATAACAATTTATAGATCTGAACTTTTATCTAAGATGTTTAAACCGATTCTTGTTTTAAAGAGAGCAAAGTTGTTTGGCAGTACTAATGACTTGCTTAACTTGCTTCTACATGTAGAAGTCTGCCCTGAAAGAGGGTAGATTTAGATTCTCTAAGTAAGAAATCCTTTACGATCAGGATGGTGAGACACTGGAACAGGTTGTCCAGAGAGCTTGTGGATGCCTGTCCACATTTAGCCCCTGTTTGGGGCTAGACTATAGCAGTAGCTCTATCACCTGATGACCCCTCTCCAGCAGAGAAGGGGAATTAAGGAAAAGGAGAGAAGGAGAGAAGATCCATGGGTTGAAATGAAAATGGATTAAATGAAATGGCAAAACTGCTGCCAGTTAAAATATAAAGCATACAAAGCTATACTCAGCCCAGAGATGCACGGTGGTCACAATAAACAGGAAAGCAGTCTTTGGGAGCAGAATAGTAAGCAAGCCCTTCCAGGGAAGAAGGGAGGCAGATGGAGGAGAAGCAGGATCAGGAGGAGCCTAAGCCCAAGCAGGAGTCACTCCATCCTCAGCTAACTTTTCCCTTTTATACTGAGCATGATGTTTCTGATCTGGGCTGCACCCATAGCCATCTCAGGTCAGCTACTCTGGCTGACTCCAAACTGCTAATGGCCATGGCTGGCCTGGGATTCTATCCCAGCAAAACCAGGGCCATATTCCACTCCTTAGCCCATATCATTTATGTCACACCGAAGCCACTACTATTCTTCCCATGTCTCAATACATATATACATATATACACACAGTTATTGGTGACTTGGTCCATTAATCATTTCTCCAAAAACTTCACTGAATTAATTTAGTTCAAAGCTATGGGTTCCACCTATTGGACAGGTGAAGTTGGGTGTAGTAGAACAATGTGCTGTGCATCTGGAGTTCACAGATAGTGTAATCCATGTTCATGATCAGTGGTGAAGATGCTGATTTGGGGGAAATTAATAGTCAACAGTTTTCTGAGTTTCATTCTTCATTAGTCTAGGTGTTTCTCGTGTAATAAATAGCTAGTGAAATGTTGACAAGTGGTATCATATAACACGCAACATCATACAGTTCAAATTACTGGCTATGCTCACCCAAAATCAAATCTCCTTGAGGTACACATCTAGTTCTCCCATCCTTCTGCATTATCCACCAAGTGCACCCAGGTCCTTGAGCAAAAGTAACTCCATGAAAGGTTTTGGCTTGGCCCAAGGCAGGAGTAACCCAGACTACACTCCCCAACATATTCCTTACATGCACCATGGAGACTTTATCCTTTTCTACAGTACATTGGTGTTCTGATTGAGCAGGATGGGCTCAACTGACAGATCCTCTGGTGGTAACTAACCAGATAGCTTTCACTAAATGTTCATCCCAATTTTTAATGTCCAAGCACCCACTGCTTTGAGTGCAGTCTTTAATAGTCTATTGCATCATGCAAGTTTACCAGTGGCTGATGTATGATAGGGGATGTGACATATCCACTTTATACCATGCTCTTTGGGCCAGGTGTTAATAAGGCTGTTTCCAAAATGAGTTCTGTTGCCTCTTCAGCACAAATTACCTTCTCCCCGGTGACATTCCAAAATCTTTGCCTTCTGGCCAGTGCATGATTACTTCCAAAATTCCTGGGTGATTGGGGTTCCCTCTTACATCCCACTGAATGCCACAAGCTTACCCCACATAGCATCAGTTGCATGATGTCTGGCAATCAGTGCACCAGAAGCAGCTGTGCTTCTGTACCAATTTACTGCCAAAGCAGCTCAAACTCCTTCATATGCTGCCAGTATCTCTTCCTCAGTGGGAGTGCAGTGACTTTCTCGGAGTGCAGTGACTGTCTAGATCCTCGATTCCAAAACCCTAGGAGTCGACCTCAAGTATCCCCTGGTGCCTTTTGCCAGAGACTCCAGGAAGGGCCGTTTTCCCCAGCTATAGTGTAGAGGACATTTTTAAGATTCACTCGTAATGTGGGGTTTTAATTCCATAAACCTCCTGAACAAATATATGTTGATTTATTGAATCAGGGATCTTATTAATGTTTACAAATATCTGCAGGGTGGGTGTCAAGTAGAAGGGGCCAGGCTCTTTTCAGTAGTGCCCTGTGATAGGATGAGAGGTTATGGTATCAAGGTGAAACACAGGTAGTTCCACCTCAAGATGAGGAAAAATTTCTTCACTGTGAGGGTAACAGAGCCTGGAACAGGCTGCCCAGAAAGGTTGTGGAGTCTCCTTCCCTGGAGACTTTCAAACCCACCTGGATCTGCTCCTGTGTGTCCTGCCCTGGGTGATTCTGCTCTGGCAGGGGGGTTGGACTGGATGATCTCCAGAGGTCCCTTCTAACCCCTACCATTCTATGATTCTATGATTCTATGATTAATATTAGCAATTGTAAACTGAGTAATTGGTATATGCTTTGTGTTAAGAAGGGAAGGCAACACTGAACCCTAAGAATGCTGATCTTTAACTCTGTACATGGGGATGTGTTTTGTTAAAAAAAAGAGGAGACTATGTTAATAATAATAATATAAAATAGGGCTTTAAAAATATTTTTTAATGAGACATAAGAAGAAAGTTAAAACCAAGTCTGCAAATCTGCATTCTTCCAGTAAGCTAGACCTTCTTTTCCCACCAGGCTCTCTTTTATTTTTTGCTGTCTTTCCAGCTCCACACACATATCCCCATTGTCTAATACATTAATATTTTGCTGGGCTCTATTTTTTCATGTCTTTGCAGTTGTCATCCAAATACCAGGACCTCTTCCTGTTGGTTATGATTCTGTCTCCCTTCCAATGGACAGCTATATAATAAACTAGGTTTATTTCAAAGGCCAATTATTATCATAGAATAGAATCATAGAGTCATCTAGGTTGGAAAAGACCTTTAAGATCACTGAGTCCAATCACGAACCCTACTCTACCAAGTCCACCACTAAGCCATATCCCAAAACCACCACATTTATATGTCTTTTAATCACATCTAGGGACAGTGACTCAACCACCTCCGTGGGCAGCCTGTTCCAGTGCCTGACAACCCTTTCACTGAAAAAAGTTTTTCTGATGTCCAGTCTAAACCTCCTGTGGTGCAGCTTGAGACTATTCCCTCTTCTTCTGTCACTAGTTAATCGTGAGAAGAGACCAGTGCCTGCCTCTCTACAACCTCCTTTTAGGGAGCTGTAGAGAGCAATAAGGTCTCCCCTCAGTCTCCTTTTCTTCAGACTAAATAGCCCCAGTTCCCTCAGCTGCTACTCATAGGACTGGCCCTTCACTAGTGTAGTTGCTCTACTCTGGACCCACTTGAGCACCTCGATGTCTTTTTTGTACTGAAGTGCCCCAAACTGAACACATTTAGTCATTAGTTAGATCTTAATAGCTTTATTGTTAGGGTAATGTTTGTATCTTGAGAACCATGGTCAGTTATCAGGACTTCATCATGTAGTCATGATAATGTAAAGACAGTCCCTTCTCTGAAGAGAATAAACCATATACTGAAAACTGTAATAAATAAACCATATAGTGAAAACAGGAAAAGCGAAGTCATAGGGGAATTATGATGATTTGCGTTGACATCCACTTTTTGACTGAAGGATGTGGTGTGTGTGAGACTGTCTTCCACTCTAAGCAACAGCAGTATGCCTACCACAAACTTCTACATGCCTAGATCCCTGAAGCATGCCACTGAGCAGCAGCTGGTACCGAGGCATTGCCACAGAGCCGTGGCTCACGTGCCCTGCAGAGGGAAATCAGATAGGAACTACTGTCATAAAACTCAGACCCAGATTTTGAGTTCTCAAAGTTGTTTAATTTGTATAGCCTAATAAAACCAGGAGTCGGCATTCTCCTTGCCCTCAAGGTAAATGTTGTGACTGCAGTGGAGTTTCAAGATAGCCATGCCAGCTCTAGTCTGGCTAGACAAGATGTCGCTAGCAGCCTAATGAGGAATCAACGTGGGCCAGTTTATTGAGCATTTATCTTGCTTCTGAGATGGCTTTTGAAGACCATGCAAATGTGGCACAGATGGGCTGCTCTTGTCACACTGATCACTTTAATGCCAGAAGGTGGCTGTGGCAGGGGCAGGGCCAGATAGCTCAGAAAGAAGTGCTGGCTGTTGAGATATTCATAGTAGAAATGGAGGAAACGTGCCTGTAGCCACTGAGGAATCTACTACCTTTGTCTCTCCTCTGAGGCATTGATACACTGGATAATCCCATAAGGAAAGGCTGAAAGGCAATGGCCTGTCTCTCCAGCTCCAGCAGTGGTGGGTCCTCACTACCACTCCATCCACTAGACCTATCGCCACCTCAGCTATGTTCTGTCCTTTGCTTTTGTCAGCACTCTGGCCCTGCCACAGCCCAGAATATACTTTCCCCCATGCTTTTGAGAGTGGCCCATAGCTGGAGAACTGTTACAGACTGTTTTCCTCTGCAGTCCTTACCAGGAAGCAGCTGGTTTTCCCAGTTGACAAGCTAGTTTCTTCAGAACTTTCATTTCTCCATGAATTGAATGGACCCATACGTTATCTGTGTGCCTATCAACTCTCCCTAGCCAGAACTGATGGGAAATTTCTAAGCATCTCAACAAACAGTTGCCTGTGATAGCCTAGATAATAAAACTCCTCTTCCAGTTTCTAATTTCATGAGTCCTCTCTGTTGATAAAAAAGGCTTTTCTTCCCTTGTACTTCACAGAAGTCACCTTTTTGAAGGTAGATGATTATAGAAATAAGAATCTAAAAGTTGGCAATTGCTTTTTTGTTTTGTAGGGGCAGCACTGATTCTATTTTCCTCTGGCAGTGAAGTGTTACTGTAAGTTCTTTGTTTTTTTTTCTTGCACTTTTAAAAATTTCAGCAAATGCTCAGTTAAGTAGTCGATTTGCTTTCTGCTGAAATAGATCTCACCAAACTCAATAAGGGAAACCCTGAAGGTGGATTAATTTTTTAAAATTTTGTTCGATACTGAGGATTTGTTGGATTTTGAAGAGTTGAGTGGTGTTGGAGGGTAGCTTCTCATTTTAAAATCTTGAAGTCCTTTGCGTGGACAGCTGTTTTAGCTAACGTAAATTGATAGACAAATGTAAATGCCTCATGGGAGGTTTGGCAGAGCCTTAACAGGAGTAACCAGATAATCAGATTGCAAATCCACTGCATGTAGAGAGCATTCTGAGCACAAAAGTCTCTTCAGACCAAAACATTTGTTTGCTGTTCCAAGGTATGTGTTCTGAGATCTTCGAGGGGAGGTGCACAGTCTCTGCTTTTTTGCTCAAGTGGAGCTTTGCAGTACGGGAGATGAAGAGTGTTGTATAAAAGACATTGAGAGCATATGTGGCACAGAATTTGGTAGAAGTGTAGTGTGCAAAAAAACCTGCCCAACTTTCTTAGAAAGTGATTCAGAAGTTAATAAATTTCATGTCCATCTGCCCTGAGTTTCTCTGCTTATTGTAATATCTCCAATGTTTTACACATTCTGTATCCAGCTCTATAGGAGTTGCTTCTCTCTCCCTCTGCCTCTGTTTTTTTACTTCTAAGTCAGTAAACTATGATGTATGTGTCTCTCCCTGAATAATGTTATTATATGATGCTGCTGGAGCCCTGAATAGCTTGGCTGTGGACTGCTGAACCCTTTGAATGTAATTGTTTTAACACCATGAAATGAAGTAATGCATAAAATTGATAATAAACGGATATCTCTCTGCCTCTGCATGCAAATGAGCACTTAGCACCAGGGCACAGATGCCACCATTGTTTCTCCCCTGAAAATGACAAAGTAAGTGAAAATATCTACCAAGAGCTTAGAAAGTACGGTAGCTGCATTTTCATTATATTTTAGAATTTCACAGACTTGGGAAAGCAAACTCGCCTGCCAACATTCAGAAAGGGGCTGGATAATGCCTGCCTGTAGTACACTGGAACATACAGCGAAGCAAGATTTTGTTGATTTTTTTTGAAGATAAAGAATATAGTTATTAGTGATTCTCTTCCACTTTCGTGTTTTCCATTTTACAGTCTCATTTTTGTTTTTGAAACAAAGACTGTATTTTTTATCTCAGTGTCTTGCCTCCTCCTCCATCTCCTCTAAAAAGTACAGCTAGAATCAATGTGTAATAACTGTTAATCTGCAGTGCATATTAAACAGGCACATTTGGAATACCCTGGCTCTGGCTGCAACTTTGGGTTTAACCTTTGGTTGTTTTCTAATTTACACTTTTAGTAAATAAATATATCCAGGTACTAAAATGATTTCTTTGTTATAAAAATGTTGTTCAGGAATGGCTTGTTTCTTCTTCTGTTTTTATGAAAGGGTACAAATTAATAAAAGAGGGATATTATTTTATGGATTAATCCTTCCATTTTCAAACATTAGCTGTGCTTCTGTTTATTTCACAAAGAGATCTTAGAGAAAGAAGGTCTAAATTAGTTTGTCACATTTTTTACTTTTGCTCCTAGGTTAGCAGTTTGAGCTTCCTTATTGTGTGACTCAAACATGTTTACAAAGCCTTAAATAGCAATAGATCATAGTCAATGTTGGAAATCATCATGGTTTTCACAGGGGTTTCCTAAAAGTGCAAAATTAACTCTTCCAGCTTTATGATAAAATTATCACTTGAGTCAGTGTCCAAAGCTACGTTGAAGTCCAGACATAGGACATTTGTTGATTCTTCCACATCTGAATGTCTGCTGCCTCTTCACAGAGGACAGCCTCCTTTTTTCCTTTTCCATTTCTTCTTTTTGCACATTGTTTGGTTCCTTACTCTGATACTACGTAATTTCATGTCTTCCCTTTCCTCCCCTCTGTCACCTCCTTCCTCTGCATCCCAGTAGCTCTGCTCCAATTTGGACTCTCATCGCTCATCAGTAAGTTCTCATGATAGTGCCCTGTCTTCATGGTATTTCCACCTCTTTGTGAGGTGCCCAAGGACAATATTTTTTTTAAACATAGTTGATTTGAAAGGTCAAACTTAAATAAAATTTTCATTTCATGTTAATTTGATTCAGTCCAAGTGTGAGCTGTTACTGAAAAGGTCAGTCCCATCACCTGGTCCTTATCCAAATGTATCTCCAGTGTTAGATCTGTCAACTGCAGGGCAAGTCAGATCAGTGTGTTGATCTGACAGAACTCCCCTTTTTCTTTTGGAACATTAGGGTTACTTTCTCCAGTCATGAGCTGACTCACTTGTAGCATCACCATTACCAGACCTCACCAAGAGGAGTGCGGAAGAATATAATCAGGGCTAGGGAGAGAGGGGCCACTCTTGTTCACAGTAGCCTGCCTGCCTTTTCATCACGTTGAGAAATATGATGCAGTAGCCTAAATTCTCATTAGTTTGTGCTTTCCCTGTTTCAGTCTGAAGACCCTTTACTGATGATCTGATTCAACTCTGTAGTAATCTGTCCTTTCAGTTTGCTTCATTCCTGTATTTCAAGTCAATGAAGTTTTAGCTAAGCTGGTGGTTTTTGCATTTTTTTTGTTATTCCTTTCCACTCATATATTTGGCACTGATATGGTTGTGTTAATTTTTTTCTGCTCTGCTATCTTAAAGTATCATTATAAATTCTCCAAGTTTTTAAATTGGTATTCTTTAAAATAATACTTTTTATTTTACTTATATCTGTTCATAATTTTCTTCTAACCACAGACACCATTTCATGGCCTCTCCTGCCTATTTCATCTTTCTTCTTCATATTATTGACAATTTTTTCCCCATCATTTAGAATCATCATTAAAAGATCTTTCCCTCCAAATGCTTTCTCCTTCTGAATTAAAAACAACCTACCACCAATGGAACAAAATTGTCTTACCCATTATCTCTTTTCCTGACAGTTACATGGGTAATTGAAATACATACTCAACACTGCAGCCAGAGTCTTGGATCTCACTCTGGCTGATACTCACAAAACACTTTGTCCAGTGTTCTATATCCCTTGTCCCAGCAGCACACTTTTCTTCCCCTTTGTAGTCACTGCCACCAGACTTTCAGCAGCTCTCTCAGTCCACATTATGGATACTTTTTCCGTACCTTATCCTTTCTGAACAAATTATAGTCTTCCATACTTAGAGATCAGTCATGAGAAAAAAAACCAAACCAACCACCAACACTCCAATTTACTAATATTTTGACCACTTAAGAAAACTTCAAGATCCTTCCATTTATATCCCTTGTTCTTGTACCTGTATATAGACATCTACTCAGTGGGATTGTCCAGCCCCCCACATCATTTCACCTCTATGTTAGGATTAAGCTTATCTTCCTTGTGTTATTCAGGCCTTCTCAAGTGTCTGTTGGTTTATTTCTGCTTTTTACGCATCTGCAGTTTGATCACAATTTGCAGTTTTCACCTAGTTAGCAAGTGAAAAAGAATAATACACATACCCAACTTCTCAAGGACTTGAAATTTGGTGAACAGTTTATGAACATCAAGAAGGTGTTTACTGGAAGTGCTTATTTTCACTAAAAGGTTATCAATGTTCTGAAATGCCTTTACATAGCAGTGAAGGAATAGATTATATTATTTCCCACTTAGAAACATTAAAAACTATTTAGTTGAACTGTACTGGTTTTGAAGTCTTTGGTTGAAACTTTATAGCACTATTTTATAACTTAAATTTAAATTTTGCCATAGCATAAGCACTTTTATATATACATTTATGTCATGTCCAGCACAGTCCTCCCAGTGCAGAGTGACAAATTCATTTTATGAGGAACCTATTAAGAATTGTAATTCTGGACTTAAAATTAGATCAGGTTTCCACATTATTTTGATTTCAAGAGTCACTGATCAAAGAAAAGAGAGGCACCCTATTAATATGTTGTTTTCAATGCAGAATGATTAATGGAAAACCAGGATCTAATAAGAATAGGGGTCAAAATAAGGTATTTGCTGAGAGTTCTTTAAATATCCCAACTTATGTGTAAATACCAGAGATTGGAGAAAAAAAGAAACCCATTATCTTCCAATAAGTAATTCAGAAAATATACACAGTGAACAGATACTATAGTCATTTTATGAAGTGTTTAAGTAACATGCAAATAACAAATCCCCGAACCATACAAGCCTCCTATCATAGTGTTCAGTGTGGTTATGAATAAACTTAGTTGATTTATGCTGCAACATAAAAATCATGAGATGCTTTATGCATGTCTTTGTTACAGAACTCAGTGAAATGTGATACTTTTTCTTGGGAATTCCATTGCTTGATCAAACTTAACCCTCCATGTAAAGCTAAGGAACATAAAGAAATCATCTGCACTAAACCAGAGAACAACGTATATATATATTCCACTCCTTCCCGTCCTATCCCACCATCTCAGAAAATATAATTGTCCCTTTAAAGTGAAACTATTGTCTTATGATAAGCTTCTCAACAGCTTCTCAGATAATGGTCTAGAAGTCTAATTAAACACTAGTTAAATCAGTAGGCTGTTTCTCTGCTTTCTCAATATCACAGATTAGACATGAGAATCCCTTCACATTATTGTAATCACCCTCCATTTGAACCTAGAGGTAGTATCACCAGCTTTAATAAAAATGAGGTCAGAATCATTTCAAACTCAAATCACAACTGCAGGGTTATTAAGCTAGAAAAAAAAAAAAAAGTCTTTGTCTAGCTGTTGTTTTCCAAATATACATACCTTCAAACCCTTGTTTGCACAGTGACACCAAATTATTGCCTAAATTAAAGTTGTTGCAATGATATATGAAGCAATACTGAAGTACAGAAATGCTATACGTCTAACAAAGTTCAGGTTTACACCTTTTCATAGGGTGTTTACCTAACAGTTCATGAGTTGAGCTTTTCTTCATTATGAATGCCAGAACAAGATACATTCTTCAGTTTACCTTCTCACTGGCATCCTTCAGTTCTTCCTTAGAGATTATATATGAGAAACAAACAAATACTGTTGGCAGCCTGTGGACATGTATGTCGCTAGTGATAACAATGCTTCCTCTGTCTGACTTGTGTATATGTTTATAAACTCTTTGGATTCTCTTTTACTTTGCATGCACACAATACCAAGTGTGAGGAGCTTCCACTTCAGTGAGACTATAAATTAAGATCTCATGGTCAGCCATTATAGATTGTAAAAGTAGCTGAATTGTAAGAAATTATGCTTTCTCTCAATGTAGCTTTGAAAGAATCTTGGATTCAGATGGGTTGATGTAGCTAGACATATTCTCAGGCTTACAAAATCCTGTGCTCAGGGATGTAAGTATGTAGGTTACAGGGTTCAAAACCAGAGGTGTGTTACGAGCTCTGCTGGCAGTTACTGCTATACTGCAAGAGAAAGTAGAAGGCTGAAAAATTAAGTAATGTGCTCAGTTTTTATCCACTATGCATACTTAGAAGCCTAATGGGACCTATGCACACTGAGAAAGAGCATGAGACTGGGTCAAAACATAGCAGAGGACAAGAATAACTCAACAACAGTAATGCACCTTGTCTTGCCCAGTTTTATGTGCTTCAGATCTGTCTAGAGAATGGGGATAATGAGAATACAAATAGTAATTCTTTGTTTTCTTATAACTTTTGTCTCATGTATATGTTTAAGCCTTCATAAACTCACTGTATGCCAGCATCTCCCCTCCACAGATTTTTAAAACTATAGAGATACTTACAAAAAACTTTTAACATTCTTGGGCAGATGGTAGGGAGGTTTTTCAAAGTAGGTGTCCAAATCCTCCTGAAAACAGTTTCAGCCAATATTGCTTTACATTCACATGACTTCAGATTATTTTCAGGAGCTTAAAATGTAGGTATTGTCTACTCTATCAGTGATCCAGTAGGTGTCAGTTCAGCTACTACCATTGATCAGACAGAAAACATGGGGTTTCTAAGAACAGATTTTTCTCTTTTTGAGATTAATGTCTAATAACTGCAGGGACAGTGACATGTTTTATTGTTCTCCTGGGTGCTGTGTATTATGCCTTGACAACTAACCCTGGATTAATCCTATCCGAAAGTAGACACTTAACTGAGGCACCAGGAAAACAAAACTAATTTCCCTAACCTGTGACCATAGAGAAAGATTCACATTGGAAAACAATTATTGCCTATAGGAAATACCCATCTCTCTTTGTTCATTGGCTGCAGAAGGAGTCTGTGGCAAATGGACTCTCAATTTGGGCACCTAATTCAAGTGCTTAGATAGAGTTCATCTGAGCCACGGCACCAAGGTATCTCCCTCTCTTACGATCTCTATTCTGTCTAGCCACTTACTGTCCCAGTTGCCTCTGTATCTGATTGAAGAGCATAAACTTTCAAAGTTGACCATCTTGCTTCTGGCAATTGAGCCCAGACACTTTCTTCTCATTACTGTGGTTCTTTTGCAGTACTTGTTCTACCTAATGTATTACCTTTGGTTCAACTCAATTTTGTTAAATTATGCTTTAATAAAGTAGTAATTCAGACATGTTCCACTTTGGCCTCACTCCTCTGCTATTGACACCAGTAGGAGAAGCAGCGTTAGGCCAGTGCTTGTCACTCTTCATAGATTTTTATGGCCAAAAAAAGTCATTGTGATAATTTCTTCTGACCTGCTGTATAATATTATCCCATAATATCTCACTCAGTAAATAATGCATCAAAGTTCCTACCCTTTTACAGTCAGTGGGCATTCTGTCATTCCCTTTAAAGAAAGTATGTTCAAGTCTCAAGAGTAATTTCGATTCTAAGAATCTGAGTGACAAAGAAGCTCTCACGTCTTTTGCAGAGGTAGTTTGTTTATTGAAATTCTACTTTATAAATCATGCTTAAGCAACTATCTTAACCTGAAAACTTCAGATAAATTAAGCTCACATGAAAATATTTACAGTCATGTGAATTCATTTAACTACACCAAAGCTTTATCTAAATCTCAGAAATTTTATCACAAATTATACCTTAACAGACATTTTGTTAGGTAGGTGCCTTTGAGTAAGTCTTCTTGTAACAGAAATTACTTCAAAGTGTTAAAAATATACAGTCTTTTGTATACACACACAGGGGTAGTTACAATCAAAACAGGGGTAGTTACAATCAAAATTCTTCCTTACAATAGATAAGAACCAGAATGTGTAGTGGGCAGTGACTGTTTCTATATTTTAGCGACCAGGGTGAAGAATTCTTTGCAAAAAAAAAGAAACTTGATTCTGTACTTGCATTTCTTTTTATTTCTTCCACATGGATATCTCAGAGCATTGCATTTTAGAAGAAAAATTCACAGGAAAATACTGAGTTTATTGTCCAGATCTTCAGTTTGGCAGTAACTGAATTCATTACGTATTATAGGAATTAGCTTTAGGCTGCTAATGTGCTAGACTCCTTACTGGAGGTGTTAGTACCATCTTCTCTGATCCAGCACCTGACTACCTGGCAAGTTCAAGGAGAATCTGGTAGACCATGGTTTAGCCCCTACCTCTGCCTAAAATGCCTGATCCTGCAGAAAATTGCCATAATCATGAGGATTTGAGGATTTATTCTCAGTCTTCATTGTCGGTGTCAATTCAGTTTGTCCAAATAACCAGACCTTCATTGCTACCCATCTCTCCCACCTCCCAGGTGACTTCCAGAGCAGGGAATCAATTTTCCTCTCAAACTCTGGTCAATGTTTAAATATAGCTCACCCATGAAGCAGTGGACTTTGCTAAAATGCTTCTGTGGACCATGCAGACTGCAGAAATGTATTAGATTCTCTATCCCTGGTGCCTTTCGCCAAACTAGGAGCTCTTCATACATAGAATATACAATTCTTCCTTTACCATTAAGGGGGATGAAAGAAATGAGAGTGCTGGGCCTGCTAGTAGGATACTCTGTTGTAAAAAGCACCTCAGCTGGTGTCCTTCAGCAATTACCTTATTTCTGCAGATAAAATAACTTCAGTAAGCAGACTGAGAGCTTCCTCTCTGCTTTACACTACTCAGATGTCCAACCCATGAGCAGATGGTGTGATCCCTGGGCAGGAGCAGGGAATGTGGTTTTCAGGTCCCTCAGGCAGGGAATGAATACTGGTGAGCTATAGGGTAGAATGCATTAAAATTCCTTTTGGGGAGGGAAAAATGAAGCTAAAATGCCCTTTGTGTGGTTTGATTTTTTATCAGCCACACTAATCACCTGGTCTTATTCCTAAGTCTACAGTGGACTAACTGGGTCCAAGTTTGAAGTGCATCCTTTCTGTCACTGCAGGAAGTCTCTCTTTCTCTGAAGATTTATCAGCAAACCTGTTCCTTGCTTATCCAGACTCTTAATTTTCATCACTATAATAAGTAATCATGTTTAAAGTAAATAAGCCTACTTTCCCCTCCTATTTGTACTATGAAAAATGAAATCGTTTCAGGGTATCACCTGCATGTGTTTAAACATACTTTAAACTGCTGTGACTTTTGAATTTTGTGATTAAATGTAATTGTGATTGATTGCCTGCTGACAATCTCACCTGACTTCTAGAACTCTCATAGAAATTAAAGCTTTCATCTCAACAAGAATTACCAGTTAAAATAATTAGTAATAAGCAACACTTTCCCCTTATGTTTTTTCAGTAATTCTAAAAGGACATTTTATTGAATGCAATTGATACATAACTGTAATGGAAAAAAGGAAGGCAGAGCCTACTAAATTTTCAGCTCTGGGAGAAGATGGATTCAGTCTCACTGTGTCTTGTTTAATATACAACTCATTCTATTCAGTGTAATAACAAAAATGTTCTCTTCCAGTGACAGCTATTTTCTTGTTGACCTCAAGAAGAGTGCAGACTTTCCTGGCTAGTTAAAAATAAATGTCAAAGCAAGAGTATGTTTGAATGTGTTTAGAGATGATTACTTCATTTTCTCATAAAATCATATGTACAGTCTTAAACCACCAATGTCTTTAGTGACATGTACAATCACAATTCTAATGACATACGACAGACTTTCCCTCTTCATCCCTCCTCTTGTCTCGATGTGAAAAAGTTGTCATTAATTCCTACTGTTACGAGAGGAAAAAAGAGAAGGAGGTCATTGCATCTGAGGGCAAGTGTTGGCAGCTCTACTTCAAGGACCTTTTCATCCTTAGGAAAGACAGAGAGTTTAGTCCATGTTTCCCTATGCTCACTTGATAGCCATTGCAAATGTAGCGAAGAAGTTCAACTTTCATTATTTAAAGAAATAATTACTTTAGTATTTTTGCCAGGGTTCTTATGAGTAGACGTATGACCTAACTTTAAAGAATATACTTAAAAGTACTATAGCAGTACTGGAAGATAAACCTGATGCCTCCTGCCTCTATTCTGCTGAAGAGCCAGAAGGACCTGTGTTCTGCCATAATTGCTAAGCCTGTGGTTGTTAAATGGGACATAGAACCCTTGAAAAATCTAACTCTATACTTGTGCATGCACATCCTGAAAATCTAGATGATTCTTAATCTAAGCAACTTGCTTATACCCCTGACTGGAAGAAGCAGGGTTATTCCCATCATGTTCAGTCATCGTGCTCTACACTCAAGTCAGTTTTTCTTGGATCAGATTGATGCCTCTCAAACGACCAGAGTTCCTGAATTAATGCTTTGGCTTTGGCTCCTATTCTCCACTCCTTTCTGCTAGGTCCACCTAGGTGCACACCCTGTACAAATGGTACATTGGTATTTCAAACTAATGTATGCTTTGCTGGTGACATCTCCAAAATGTGCCCCATATACATGGTATGTTTGAAGAGATGGGGCAAGACCTTCTTTTTCCTATAAAAATATCTGAAGACTTTGTTTCTGCCTTTGTTTTACTTTGCTTTAATGTTGTTTACAGATTTCACTTTCACTCTAGTTCAAGACCGTGAGTGTAAACACATCTATAGTATATTATCTTATACCTTTCTCCATCTGATGACATCAGTTTATATAAATTTGTTTTCTATGAAAAGTTTTCAAAATATTTTAACTTGTACTAATCCAGGCAATATTAGGGGCTTCCACAGAAAGAAAGGTACACCCTAGAAGAGTACTTGGAGCACCAGAATATTTTCTTAACACAGTGCCTTAACATGGACAGGCAGTAGCTCACATTGTATGTCTAAACAAGATCAAAGAGCATGGTGTTTGTGCTGTTTGGTATAATGAGTGCTACATGACTCTTCCATCTCCAAACTGTATTTCAAAGCAGCTGAACACAGAGGTGCAAAGAGGAAACAGAGAATACACTTCCTACAATGCATTGACTAGTAAGTACATCTTGGCTGGATGTAGAGAAGTCATCATTCCCTGCTGGTACGGGTTGACTTCTGTGGTCTCTTGAGCAGTGGGGATGTACAGGAAGAGGTGACTTTCACGTACCACTCCATAGTTTGAACTATTTGGTGCACTTTCAAACAAAGGAGATGCTCACAACAGGTAAGTGTTGCAGAATGTGGCCTCAAACTTAGTTAAAGTCTGTGTATACACTTTTCAGGATGTGTGACCCTGTGTCATGGAACAAAGAACACAAGAAAAGGAGAGGGTGTATTGCTCTTAGCTACTTCTTCCTACTTCTCTCCCCACACACACACACACACACACACACACCCCCCCAAATAGGGTACAGCAGAGTCAAAACAAAAGGTGGCTGCCAAGAATATGGAGACTCCCTTTTTACATGTAGTCACATGTAAAAGATATGGGGGGATGGGTACAAGGGGAGGTTCCAATTGAACTCCAGAAGAATATTTTTCACCATGAGAACAACTAGAGATTGGTATAACCTCCCAAGGGAAGTGGTGGATTCCCCTGTACTAGATGCAGCTTGGCAGGGTGCTGGGCCAGCTCAGTTAAACTATATATATAGGTTACCTTAAAAGGTTGGACTAGATGATCCTTGAGGTCCCTCCCAACCTGGGATTCTATGATTCTATGATTCGAAATAGGCTGTACACTTTTCTGGAAACACTGAGTGCCCACATACATGGAGATGGGATGAGCATCTCTAAAAAGGAATAAAAATAGTCTAGACACAGTAGTATGTAAGAAAAACACAAAGTGAAAGAATAAGAAAAGTTGTTCCCTTACAACAGGGAGGAAGTAAAAGTGCTAAACTTAATTTTACTTTTAGACATTTCTGCTGATCCTCCAGGCCAGAGCACTTGAAAGAATCTAACAAGTTCTGAAGGACATTTCAAATTATAGACACCACCTTGGCTTGACTGCTAATTTTTCTTACTTTACTCTGTCTTTCATATCTTGCTTATTTCTCTCTGTGGAACTCCAGCTCCTTTGGAAACTTGAGGATATTTGACATGTCTACATAGTGTCTAAAGGTTACCATTATGCAATTATGAAACTGATGTATAAAGAGGTGAAGATGACCTCAGATAGAGCTAACTATGACAGGATTTTTCACATTGGGGAGGCAAGGTGATTTTCATAGTGAGTTTTCATTAAAAAAGTTACTTTGGAAAAATTATTTTTGTTTTTAAATTCAGTGAATAGATTTTATTTGAAATAAAACCAAAATGGACTTTTTAAGTGCATGATGAGAAGCTAGTTCATCTATTTTCACCTCTTGCATATCTGAAACAACTTTGTTTCCCTCAGTGACTTGATTTAGAGTAAAATCTACCTTGTGTTTGGTTATAACTATCACAGCATCCAGCCTTGATTTGAAGCAATCAGGAGATGGATAATCCACCATTTCCTTTGGTAGTTTGTTCCAACAGTTAATCATTCTCACCATGGCTTATTTCCAATTGGAATTTGTCTGGCTTTTAGCCATTGGTTCTTGTTATTTCTTTCTGTATTAGATTAAAGAGGCCTTTACTACCTTGTATTTTCTTCCCGTGAAGGCACTTACGTACTGTAATCAAACCACCTCTCAATTTTCTTTTTGATAAGCTAAATGGATGGAGCTCTATAAGTCTTCCACTGTGAAACAATTCCTTCAGGCTTCAAATAAGTTTTGTGGCTTTTTATCTCACACTCTCCATTTTTTCAACATACTTTTTAGAATGTGGGCACAAGCTATGTGTGTAATATCTGCATCTCATCCTCTAGAGACAAGGGCCTAGTTGCCCTCACACCTCTTCTGTTTATTCACCCAACAATTAGATTTTATTTTTTTTTCCCACAGAATGAAAACAGAAGCGCATTGAGTTGTGATCACTATAGCAACAGCACACTTTTTGGAACTCCTTAAAAAAGCATACTCCCACATTTCTGTTTGTCTCGTATCTCACTTGGAATTGGCTGTATTACAAGGTGGACCCAGATGGATGTCTGCGGTTTCAGGTCACTCATTCTACAGACCAGGAACCTCCTTCTCACTTACTGTTTTGCCAGAATTTTGCTATCCCCAAATTTTAACCACAGAAATATTTCCATAAATATGCCACTCTTCAAAGCACTGCAAGAGTAGCAAGTTAGGTTTCCTACAAAAAGTAACATACAACTAATCAAATCCAACTAAATAGCCAGTAAATATTGCTAGTTATGTTTTTTCCAGTAGTGGCATAACACTGGATATCTTTCAGTTTTCCAAACTCCTTCAGTATTCTGTAACAGCTCTCCTTGAATTCTTACAAATGATGAAGTCCACCAACTTCAAAACTTCTTTTTACAAGTAGTATTTTGTGTCCTTCTGACTTACTAATGTAGTACTTCCAAATGCATCCGGCTTGTGACATAAACACTTCATCTTGATGTTTATACAATCAGCACCAATATTCATCATTAAAATTCAAACTTGTGTCATTATCAGCAAGTGATAGTGCCACTGCTCTGCTAGGATTTCTTTCTGGTGAACTTATTCTCAATTTCTCACTTATTCTCAATTTCATCCCAACATTAGTCCTCACTATCCTTATTTTTTGTACTGAAGTATATATATAGTATATAAAGAAATAGTATATATACTGTAGTATATAGTATATATATCTATATAAAATATACTACTACTTTACATTGTTTTTTTCTGTTTTTATTCTATTTTGCCACTGTTAGTAGCCTGTTGCAGTAAATGCTTTCACCCTGCTGTTAAAATAAGATAGTCTTTTCCCATATTGATGGCCATGGAAGTTGGGAGGCTTTTGGCCTTCTGATAAAGCCTGTTCTTCAAATTTTGTTCACAATTTTTCTACCTATATTTCAAATGTCTTTTTTCCTGGTAATGTCAACCTTACCTCCAGGAGAGAAACCACACATGACTCTGCAGTGCCCTCATCTCTCACTACCATGTTTAAATAGAGCTACAACACTGAAAGTAAAGTCTTCTCTATTCTTCATCAGAAGGTCTTACAGGTAGATCAAGAGAGGTAAATGACTGAGTCTGGTCTTTGCAGATGTTATGCTGACTCACTGTCATTGCTTTATGTGCTCTTCTTCCTAGTTTCATGCACCCACCTTTCACTTGGGTTTTCTCCCCATTGCATTACCTAGTCAACAATAATTGAGGTATAACAACTTCAGCACTGAAGCACTTCTCTAGATTACCGGCCAGGTGGGAGAAGATCTGACCTGAGGTGCAGATGTGGCCTATAAGCCCCAGCTGAGCATTAAAATGGAGGAAATGTGCTGTGCTGAGGTCATTATTACTAGAATAAAATAGTTTTACAATATTTTAAGTGTACCTTTAGAGGCAAAGGTTTCTATTTTCTTTTGTGGCTCTGCACATATGACACTGCAGGCTTTGCTCAAAATGTTTTGTAGTATTAATAGTCAATGTGTTGGCCAAATTATTATTTGCATTAGGTGTATTATTAACTAGCTCAGATTTGGGATAGCTTTCATTCCATTATCTTTCCAAGGATTTAGTGTCCTGAAAGATCTGTGGACTTCCACTGACTGAGAACCCACTCCATGCCTAGCTGCCTCTTATATACCTGAAACCTTTCACTTGTGTTCCCATCTACTGAAAGATTAAGAGACCTTTTTTTATTGTGATGCAAAAAGTATATTCTTATTTTGAAAACAAAAGTCCTCTGGTTTTGCCACTGGCCAGTGACAGAAAATGTCACCTTTGGACATGGGAGATTTCAGATCATCAGAAGAGTGTTTTCAGAAGGAAACTCATGGTGAGAATATCAACCAACAGGGTGTTTGCTGGAGCAGACACATAAACTGTTGAATCTCTCAGTTATGTCGTGGTGATACTGGCTCATTCTGAAACCTCGAAGAGTAAGACTTAAGAAGAACTATGTTTTCTTCTATTTCTGAAGGGAAACAGTAAAAAGTTCCACAACTCTCTTTGCATTGCCAAATAAACCAGTGAAAGCACAGTATTGCAGATATTCAGTTAAATAGAAATAAGAATAATTACAGACCGTGTAATTATGTGTGTCACACAGGCTTACATTTGGCCTGGTTAGTGCAAATGTAGTGCAAAAAGTCTATACTCAGAAATGTGAACCATATGGAGCATGATACTTTTTTCTCTACAAAAATTAGACCTGACATCAAACATGGGTTTGTTTTCTAAATCTAACCAGCCTGAACATCCCAGCTTAAATGTTGCATATGAGTTGGTTTATAGAAGCCCAGTAATATAATTAGAAATGGGCTCAAATCAAAATGATAGAATTGAATCTTGCATACCACAAACTTTGGGGAAGTTTGGATCTTGGCTTGAACTTTTCACCTTGGACCCAACTCTCACTAAACTGTCTAATATCTGACTTCATTTTATGGGTACAAATTTGCCCTTGTAAAACTCACACTCTCATTCTCTCACATGCTTAATTTACAGTGGAAATCTGATCACAGTCACCTCTAATTATCTCATTTGCAGCACTACTTATTGCACTTAACTTATTTGCAGCACAGCTTATTACCAAATGGCAAAAATAGGCTGTAAACCTCACAGATGCAAAATACATTGAGAAACATGTAGGATTTGGCCTTTGGGAAACCCTCAGAGTCATCTGGAGTTTCACACAGCTTGTTCAACGTCAAAAACTCTCCTTTTTTTTCTTAATTTAAACCAAAGTTTTCTTCAAGGCAGACAGAAATGAAAAGCATATTTTTCTCACTGTAGGAAGTGCTGGATTTGACGCCAAGCATGGAACTCTCTCCAGAAAATGGACTGGCACAGGTGGCTGGCTTTTGGACAGGAAGATGGGTCCAATGGTTGTTGGTCTAAACCTTCTAAACATTGCAGTGCTTCTGGCTTTGTTCAGTTATGGTTTTTTATAGTGTCCTTCCTTTCAGGGCAGCATTTGACAACTGGTCTTGCCAGGTGCAAATGAGGACAGAGTAAATTCAACTGTTTTGTTCTTACTGGGAAGCTCTCTGGTCACCCCTCCACCCCCCTGATTTTTCTTACCTCTCTCCCCCTCTTTTTTTGCCACATTTAAATTTCTCTGTGCTCAGCCCTTTCTTTATTGTTGCTTTGTATTGTGACTGGATTTCCGCCCTCCCCCCCCTTCTCTTCAGTTTCACTTAACTGGAACATTAAGTAATCCTGAAGTTCTGCTATGAATTCTGAACCACTCCAAGTTTTAAGTTAATTCAAAAATGAAACAAACAAGTTTGTTTCTTCTCAGCCAGAGGATGTGATTTTTTTTTTTTAGTAGTTTCTCGGGAGTATATAGTATCATATCTCCAACTTGGTGGTATCATATTTGACAGTCTTTTTAACTCTTGCACTCACTAAATGCACTACACAGAAAAGATGCAGTTCAAGTGGTCTTAGGCTAAAGTTAGATTTTAAAATTAGAAGAAGTAAAAAGCCCAATTCTCATTCACAGGAGACTAGAAAAGGATCAAGCTTTGTGCTGCTTTGGACAACAACTTTTGAGACCTTGAAGAAGTGAAAAAAAAAAAAAAAGAAATCCCATGGAGGTCCAAAAATGGACAGGGATTCCTTTTTTTTTTTTTGCCAGGGTGTTGTGTGCATGTGTGTTCTTGTGATAAAGCTGTGAAGTTTTTGGCTGCCCTTTTCTGGCTTCTGTTGTTTTCTAGGGGCTCAGTGGGATAGATAGTTTGTGCTGTGACAGGACATGCCAACAAATTGCATCACTTCTGCCTCGGTGGCCGAGGACAATGACATGCCATATGCCCATGGCAAGAAATGAATGGGGCTCATTTACACTGGCACTGGGTGCCTTCAGCCCTGTCAGTCTTCAGAGGCTATCCATGGCAAATTGGAAAGTAGCACTGGAGTAGCAGCAGCATGAAGAGATGCAGCCTGAAAAGCTTCCAGCATTCATAACTTTATGAACAACATGCAGCTTTGAAAGGCAAAAAAAAAATAAAAAATCCATGTGACACCTAGGATGCACTTATCCCATCTCTGTGCAATTTAACATTTCATTTTCAGAAAGAAAGCTAATCACCATTTTTTTTTCTCCCTGTGTGTTTTTTGTATGTCACTAAAAAATAGAAAATTAGCAAAAGAAAAAAAAATTTTTGAGTAAATTCCAGCTGCAAGGAGAAAACAAAAACACAGTAGGTGTCATGCTTCATGCATTCAAAATAGTTTCTCTGCTCTAACAGACTGCCGCAAAGATTTGCCCCAAAGTTGACCCCAGTGCCTCTAGTTTGCACTCCGGCAACAACAAAACTCATATTTGACCTCTGACCTTCCTGGCAACACATCATTTGTTTCCATGTGTTGAAGCAAAGGATGATGGGTGATGATTAAAGAGCAATGGGTCTGTTGGCCTGAGACACTAATGAGGATGAAATGAGAAGGTCAGCGATCATCCTCACATGGCAAACTAGGACATGGAGCTAATCTGTTGTTAATTGTCCTTTACATTTGTTTTAAGGGCAGTGGCAGAGATAGGTGGCAGTCATATGTCTCCCTTCTTTATAATCTCTGTAATTAGAACACAAAATAGAGTTAGGCTTGCCTGGAGAAGCCTGAAATGTGCTTTGCAAGTGATTTTATTTTATTTTATTTTATTTTATTTTATTTTATTTTATTTTATTTTATTTTATTTTATTTATTTTTCAGTTTTCAGTTTGCACAAATCCAGAGTTGGCCAGAAGTGGCGGACTGGCAAGGGTGGAGACAGAAATTGGCCCTTTTTGTCCCTTTCACACAGGTGATAGTCTTTAAACTGCATAGCACATGCTTCCCTCTCCTATCCTTCCCACTGGTGCTTCTCTGACTAAATGTGCTGGGGCTGCTCCTGGGGAAAGTAGGCTGCTTGGATTTCTGTGCACCTTCTCTTCTCCACCTCTCCAGTGAGCCAGCTGGCACAGTATTGTTTATCTCCAAGTTGTCTAGGTCTAAACCAAGAGCATCTGGTCATCCTGCACTGACCGTATTGTAACTTCTGTGCCCCATTGGCCTCAGCTGAGATCGAACTGAGCGCACAGCAGAGAATTTCCTTCTCCCCGAACCAACCACAAAGGCACCAGACTCTTGTGAAATCTCAGCAGCCACAAGTTAATGGGGAATCCTAATTAAATAAGGTATTGCTGGTATCAAAACAAATCCATCTTCAGGATGCTGGTATTTTTGGCAGAGCGGGCACTAAAGATGTTGGATACAAACACTTTTCCATTACAAATCCATCTGATACATTCCAGTGAAAAAGGGAAGCTAATGGCTTCTGTCTCCTGTTTTGCTGATTCTTTCAGAGGAAGAGAAAAGAAGCCTTTAAGTACGTGTTTTACATTTTTTGATGCTCAGTACACAATTCCTCCTTCACTTCATCAGCTGCTAACTGCTCCTGATACACAACAGCCCTATATATTATAACTTGTTTTGTCAGCTCTGCCAAGAGAACATGCATTCCCACTTTCACGCTGGTGTCACTTTGGTAGGATTTCTTATTTTATTTTTCAGCCGTATTCTGCCCCTGCACGACTAATGGGTGTGTTTAGCCTCTCAGAGGGAAACAAATCTGCTAGCCAAATGGCAATCAGCTGGTGAGCTAAAGCCTGAGAGCTTTAAAGTATTTGTCTAGTGAAGAGTTTACTGCAGTGCTAATCATAACACACTCATTAATTACTCATTTGGATTAAGCAGAAGGGTCAGAGGAGCCATCTTGACAATCCATGCCTATCAGTGCCCTTTTCCTGCCAATTAGTACAGAGACAATTTAAATGGCTGCAGCCTCTGCCTTTACACCTCCAGCACCCCCTGCCTTGCCCTTTATGCTGCACAGCACATTAGCCACGACTGACAGCCAGCACATGGACTTCAGTTCCAATGCGGCACCTTGTCAGGTACGAGCAAAAAATGGATTACAGGCTAGAAAAGAATCTGGGCTAGGAACCAGGAAAACACTGGTCTCCACTTACTTCTCAGGGGTTTCTGAAGGGGAGTCTTGAAGTGGATCTGTTTTTCGGTCAGCCTTTGGTACAATGAGAATGGCCATTGTAGTGATGTGATTTGTGGTCGTCCAGGCTAAACAAAAGCAGAATCCTTGATGAAAGGAGATGAACAGCTGTTCTGCTGCTATAGCACACATGGGAGAGGGAGGCTAAGAATGCTGGCAAACGGGGGATTTCATGTCAGCCAGTTAGGTGTGCAAGTTGCAAAGTGAATGGCTATACCTACCCTTGCTCTTTCCAGTCCAAAAAGTACATGATTACAGGTGAAGACGCATTTCAGTTTTGGAGGCTACCGCAAAACCTTCCGTTCAGGCACCTCTTCAGCCCGGTATCAGGAAGCTTAGCTCTCAACACTGACATTTCCAGAGTGGCTCTACTGGTTGCAGTAAAATTATCCTGCATTACTGTCAATGCAACTCTTCTCCTTTTTTCATATAAATTCTTCTTCATGATCCAAACTTTCAGAGCTGTTCATGGCCTGAGTTCACAATACTAGGAGAAAATAACTGGAATTTAAAATAACTGGTGCCCCTTCTGCACTCCTGTAATGCATACTCAATTCTTCAGCAAATTCTGATTTCCCTTTGACATATATATGTTTTCAAGTGGTCTCAATAATTTATTTAAAATTATATGCAAAAAAACCCTCCTGTTGACAGCAGATATCCCAGCCTAACCATAAATATGCTTAGATATATTCTCTGTTAGTGTATTGGTTTCTTGATGTTTCCCAGCAAGCTGGTGGGTTAACTTTGCCTCTGTCCCGGACACCAAATGCATAATACTGAATTGCATACTGAACTTTTGCCCCAACCTTTCTGTAATTCCCAGGCATTGCTACTCTGGTCTCATGCAACTATCCCCCAGTTTGGATGGAAACTGTGATGTCAGAGATCCAACTGCTAGCAAATGATGGCAGTTTGAAGACACGTTCTTTTCAAACTTTCCTCTTCAGTTACTGAGGAATAGTCTTTCTTTATACATTCCCTCAAAGGCTTACATGGACTCCAATTTTGGGTAGAAATAAACATGAGAATTCAGGATGTACAGGAAAGGACTGTGTTTTTCCAGTTTTGCCTTGGAGGAATCAGTGGTTTTCTGTGTATAAATGAACTGGACCAACTGGTCAGAACCAAAATAAGCCTGTGTATATATATTTCTTTTCATGTTTTGAATAATCTCCTCTGTTTCCTGTCATGTTTTTCCCTCATATTTTCCAAACTTTGAACCTATGTGGATTCTAGACATTTGAAAAGCCCTCCTCATTCTCTTTGTTATACTTCAATGACTCAGTCACCTGAAACATCTGAGCAAATGGATCCTAGGGTTAAATGCTGGGGCACTGGCCTGAAGGCATTCCTTGTAAGGTATACTTCACTTGGGAGTTTTCACCCTTTGGTTTCTTCTTCTTGGTTCACAAAAGATTAAGTGTTTTAAAATAACATTTCCCCTCAGAAGTAGAGAAGTAACTGGGTGAGAAAACCACAGCATAAATACAGAAGCCAGTGAAAATCCTTTGGTATGGGCTCTGAGGGTGTTGGCTTACTTCATTTTCCAGGAGGACTAGTGGAGTTTTGGAAATGTACATAGATGACTGACCAAGTGATTGTTTTACTACTTTTAACTAAAACTTTGATTTTAAGCTTCAGACACCTCAGCACATGAGACAAGTCATATATTAGAGTATTTAACTGAGATGGCACTCTGATGAAACAGTAAAAGAGGAAATGTCCAAGTAGGGAAATACTTGCAAAAGAAGAAGAGAATTACCCTTTTTGTCCCCCATCTGCTGCTCACCCAACCCTTAATAAATAATTGTGGTTTAGAACAAAACTATTTAAAGAATACTGCATTTCATTTTAAGTTTTTTAAAACATCAGTTAGTCATGCAAGTGAAAATGATGCTACCACCACACCTCCACCATTACCACACTTTAAAAGAATGAGCTTGCTCTATGGAAGCAGCAGATGCAGACAACTACCTTTAGTTAAATGTTCTGGGCTGCAGACCACTGGAAGGAAAAATGGGCTTCCACACAAGTTAGGTCTCTGTTTGCCAGAAAGGATTGTACAAGACACACCTTCTTCTGCATCATTTCACACTGGCTGGTTCGAGGCAGCTCTGTCCTCAGTGTACGGATTTTTTTAACAATGTATTTGAGACAGTTATTATTCCAATATATCATATAGGTAGCCCAAGTATCTAGGAATCTAGTACTAATAGTGAAAAAACCCCAGTATCTCTTGAATCATTCCAGAGATAATAATTAATTACCAGAACTAAATATTAAGAATAACAGCTTCACTAAATAAAATTTAACCGATTAATAATACCAGTATTGTGGTCAACACATGTCATTGGTGTTTTGGACTCTCTTGCTTGTCTTTGGTTGCTTACAGACACGATTCCATGACTAGCATTATGAGAAAGAACAGAAGGGATGAGTCAGTATCACACTGATACTGCCAGTGTTCAATGAACACGGTTTTCCACACATCTTGAGTCTGGGCCGTGAAAGAATTCACTCCAGAAAGGTCAAGAGAGCACTAACAGCCAAGCTCTTCTGTATTTTTTAATCTCTGTGCACTTCCTCACAAGTCTCTACCAGCCTAATTGGTGTTCCCCTGCTCTGAGCTGTCTACTTTGGGCACTGCCAGACTCTGTCTCCCTGGTTGCCTGTGCCTGGGAACCTTGTTTTGTGGGAGTAGATTCTAGACTTATTGCCACAGACCAAACTTTTGCCAAAAGCAGCTTATGTGAACACAGGGTAAATTTGACCCATTATAACCAGACTGACCTCACATGAATACTGCATTCAAGTAATTCAATAAAAGCTATTCAGCACTTTAAAGGCCAGAGGTTTAATCTCTGTAAGTTGCTCTGGATAAATGTACATAGCTAAAGAAGTTTACGTACCTGACCTAGAACAGATGGTGCGTATCCATAGTAAACAGACTTTCTAGACACTTTACACTGATGTGCATGTGCATTTCTAATTGTATGGATACTAAATGTCTACCTTATACATGTAGATAAGGGTGTTTGAGGGAGAAAGAGGCAAGGCACGAGTCTGTTTTAACTTCTTTATCTAAACATAAAGCTTCTCTTAAAGTAACTTAGCAAGTCCTTTGAGCTTAATAAGAGTGCTGACTTCCGGTGTCAATAACTCAATAACAGGCAGGAGCATATAGCTAAATATACATCATCTGTTTTTGCAAGCAGACAGGCTGGGGGCATCAATGAATTGCATTTTCAGGCACTTATCTTTAGAGGGCTTAACCACCCCGTCCCAAAACCACCACTGAAGTCTACTCCAGAGATTTCATATCCTCTGTAGGCTTCAGAAATACTTTGGCTCAGTCCTTAAAGCTAGCTGAAATGAGTTGTTTTTCAAGTATGGTTCAAAATTACATACTGTATGCAGTCAGCAAGGTACAGAAGCACAAGACTGGTGATAATGTAGTTAAAGGTAATTAGTGCAGAGTGCTTATATGTTCTTGTGGTAGGTGTCCCATGCATATGGGTACTGGAAGATGCACAAAGAGAAGCACAAGGAAACTCTGGAATAAGTAAATATCTAACCTGCACCCAAAAAACTCTAAGACTTGTAACTCTAAACACAGACTTACATTTTTTGGAAACAAATCAGTAAAAGCAATTTCCTTCTCTTAAACTTCATATCTCAAACTTAGAGTTCAGACACAAGGAGTGTGACCTCTCCCTGTTGTCCTCTTTCTTTGCTGTGTGTTGGGTAACTAGCTGTACACTGCTCTCTTCTTTTCCCCAGCTTTCTTTGCAGAGAGGCTGTGAGACTGGCACATAGTCCTTCCATCGCTGCAGAGAGCCTGGTGTACCATTAATCAGGTCAGCCAACCAGCATGCAGGGATTAGCATAATGTACAGACACACTTAATCAGGTCTACTATACAGTTAATCATGTGTATGCTAATAGTTATGGAGGATTAACCATTTAGGACACTGGCTTTCTGTTCTGATTGGCTGTGTTTTCTACCTGTTAACTTTCCCTCTGTTGTTTTGTCATTTTTTTCCCTGTTTATTTCTCCCACACAAAACTGACTGCTGAAAGTGTTTCTGTAAGGCTGCCCGTGTAATTAAGAATATAATTAAATAATGGAAAAAAATCCAAAATTGTAGGCAGATTTGAATGTTGGATTCACAAACTGATTTCAGACCGATAAAAATATTTTGTATGGAAAAGAAGTATGACTTTGCTTCATGACTTGATCTTGAGATCAAGAAAGTGTTCTTGATCTGAAGAGCTATGAACACAAATTACAGTTTAATCATCAATCTATTTTAATTTCCATGATAGATTTTGATTTGTAAACTAACGTTTGATGGCAAATGATCTGAATATATTCATTTTTTGGTAATCAAAAGCAAAACACAGCAATAGGATTCTTTGGCTATTCAGTGGAAATTGGTAGAGAGAGAACAAGCAGCAGCCAAAAATGATCCTTCAGGCCACCCTGTAATTGAGTGTTTGCACAGAGTCAGGGCTATCAATGCACGGGCTGAAGAATTCAGTCAGAAGGAAGGGTGGTTAGGAGAAGGGGTGGGGAGAGAGGCTGAGTGAGAGGCACATTAAAAATGAGCCTGCCAGTGGTTAATTGAGCATATAGATTCCTAATGTGTCAGGCACTACCCTCTCAGATGAAGGATGACACTTTTTAGGACGCATCTTCCTTTGTTACCATTTTAAGACTAATGAAGCCTACAATTCATAAACCTGATGCTGGGCACTTATCTGCTGCCAGGGAAATCAGTACAGCAGATTATAACTTTGTGTGTACAGATTTTAAACACATTTGGGGGGGGCATATAGCATAGAATTGTGGCATAAACAGTTGCAGCTTTAGATAACATTTCTATAAGGGAAAATAATTTGCAATGCAAGCATATATTACCCAGATACCTGTCATGTGGCTAATTTTTAAAATCAGATACTCTGAAGTGTTTAAGAGAACATTTTGGTATTTTCTTATTATTTTCTTTCCTTATTTTTTCTTTCTTCCCCACCACCCCCTCCCCACACACACACTTTTTTAAGTGAACCAGGCCTGTTTACTTTTATAGTCTTCATGCAGCAAGGCTCCATTATACAAAAGTTGTGGGTTTTTTTTTTTCCCTGCCTTCAGGTCACTTGTTAATGAGCTGAGCACTGGGAGAGGATGGAGGCGATTACAATGGGACACAGGCAGGGAGATTTCCTTTATGTTTCCGCAGAATTATGGAAGTGAGCAAGAGGAAGTAGTGATGTTTATCAGCAGAACATGGAGACACTATTTTTAGAAGGTTGACAAGAGCACCTTGCAACCAGTTGGGACAGAATTTCAGTGCCAGTCAGAGAAGTGCTGGGACCCACCTCAGCCCCAGCTTGTGTAGTCTCTGACCTCCTTAACCTCTGCATGGCGTCCTTTGTAAGCGTTCCCAGCCAGATGGTCAAGTAATCAAACCTTTATGAGCACAAACTCCTTTTACCACTTCACAGTTTCTTCCAGCCTAAAAGCAGGGAGGGTAGACACGTGAGGAAAAGAAGCTAAAAGGTGTTAAAGATAAAAACAAGACATAGGGGTGCCTTCTTTCTGGATTAGTAACATAGTGTGATGTCTGTGGTTCTGGTGTTGACGTTACTACAAATGTGTTTAGATTTTCGAGTACTCAGGTGCTCAAATGGAAAAGCATAGAATTATTTCCCACTATACACATTCATTTTATTTTATTACTATATAAGTGGATTTAGGTTTATTTCTTGATATATTTATTTTTTAAACATCTTCTGTTTCTGATTAATTGAGACATTTTTCATCTGTTAGTTTTTGGTGGGTTAACACTGCAAAAGGTCGCTGCTTTGGTTTCAGAAGGTTGATCTGCAGTGGCAGAGAATGTTACCTACCTTCGTTGACAATAGGTGACTTAAATTACATGAGGCCTGAGCCCAGCAAAGTGACCTTGTTAACTTTATGAGAACTACACTCAGGTTTCCACCTGCATCCTGGGGAAACAACCTCACTTATGAGGGAGTCAATTTCCAAGCTCACCTCCAGGAGGAAAGTTAACTCAGTCACCAATTCCTGGATTTAAGGGTTACACTTTTCCAATTAGAGAACACATAGAGAACAGTAAAACGTGTAGAACTGCAACATTGCCAAGACATGCTACAACCATCTTTTGATGCACAGAGATAATTTTAGAACCTTTGAAATCAATTCTTATCACTAGCAGGTGAAGTCAAAAATAGAGGACCCATGAATCTGGGTGAGGTCAGACTCCTTTACAGGTTCAGGTTGATTGGTTTGCAATAAAACCTCTGAGATCTGCTACTTTTTAATGAGCTTTTCTCTGACGAGGTGAACTTGTATTTTCACTGGGGGTTGTTCTCGAGGGTGTGTTTCATGTGCCTGTCTCAGACATTCCCTTTAGACCTTGCTGGTTCCCACATTAAAAATCATCAGGTGAGTTGATGGTTGTTAACCAAGGTACGATGTGTTATTTCTAACCTTACACCAAACCTGCCTTAGAGACAGAAGGGCAACAGTCCTTTGATGGTGCTCATTTTCTGTTGATTTCACTTGCAGATGATGCAGCTATAACAAATGATCCTAGCAAAGAATCTGCCCTCTACTTGTGAAAAGGAATTTTGACTCGAGGGGCGGTGAATTTCTTTTGAGGAGAAGGTAAGTAACATGTACAGTGGAAAATTACTTTACTGTAAGAATAGTAGATACCTTGATGAGACTGAAAACTATTTAACAAACAAAATTTTCACCTTAACTGCAGATGAGAGGTACTTTGTAGAAGTGCTATTTCTAGAAACTAATATTAGCTGTATGCTTTTTGTTTAACTTCTCTTATTGCTTTCTTTTAGATTTGAGGATGTGTAGATCCTGTATGTTTAATTATCTTTTGTCTCCTGTTATGTTAGGAAGAAGTAAAGGCTTTTTTTTTTTTAATCTACCTGTGAACAGTAGGAGATATGTAGAGCTGCCTTAGGAAAATTTGGTGTTACACTGGCACTCACCTTCTTGCATATTGTTTTATGGAGTTTCTATGAGGATCAATCTTGAATGTGAAAGCTTGTTTAATATGTAGCAAATATATATTTGCTAAAAAGGGTTGCCATGAAGAAGCACAAATCTAGCACAAATAGTATTGATTTTTAAAATGCAAGCATCTCATTAGGGAGTGTGTTTTGCAGTGTTCACCAAACTCTAGGCTGGGGCCTGCAAGATGCTCGGGAAATCAAACGCAATGTAACCTGAATAAATGGCTTATGAACTATAAAGTTAATGTTGAAACAAACAGTGTTTTTAATATAACTTTGTTACAGTCGTCTGGATCAAATCAGTGTATTTGGAAGTTGTATATATGTTTGTAGAATATTAACATGTCCATGCTTACAATGTAGATGGTTGGCATTGGATGCCTAGTTTAGTGTTTTCCAGAGAAATCATCCTCACTTTTCCCCCACCCCCACAACAGGTCTTTTTTTTAAAGAAGGAAGTAATTCTCCAGACACAAATAAAACATTTTATTTATTTATTTTTCCAAAACATTAAGCATGGGACTGGCAGAACCTAAGAAATTCAGAGTTAAGTCTAAAACTCTGTCCTTAACTCACCCCGCTGTGCTTAGGTATTATAGCACATATGGTATGAACCCCCCACTGCTCTGAGACCTCCTGATTAAGTGCTGCAATACTGTACCTAGACACAATGTGGTGACTTAAGGAGAGAATTTCAGCTTTAACTCTGAATGTCCTGGTTCATGTGAGACTGTTAATGTTATTAGAACATAAAGTGGGTGGTTTAATACCTTATATATGGTGCTTAAAGTCAGCAGCAGCTGCCAGATACTGGGTTCCCGCACCGGTTTTTGCTAGGGGGAGGGGAAATTGGTTGTTTTCCTTGCAGTAAAAATTGAGCATGTGACCTCTTTCTAAATTAAAACAAATTTTATTCAGTGTCGATGAGCTACAAGAAAGCAGTGCAATTTGCAAAACAGAAGCAAACTTGGGAGGGTAAAGCTGAATCCTTTGACAGCCTGAGCAGACTTTGCTGGTGGTTTTGCTATAGTGAACAAAGACAGCTCGTTCTTTGGTCTTTGCACGTTGCTTCTCATTTAACGCTGTTTGTCTGACAACATCTTCTGAGATGCTCCTAGCGTTTGCAAGATCTTGGGATCCTACCCCAGATGTTTCATAGATGCTACTTGTAAATGCAATGGCAGTTTGGACAAAGAAATAGGTTATACAAAAAAAGCAAGTAAAGCCATATGGATTTAGCCACCAATTTTTTGATAACACAGTTTCTAAGTCTGAAATGTTTACTTGTGCAAACCAAAACCGTGTTTCACTTTACTGATTGTTCACAGAAGATGCTTCTCAGTGCCAGATTATTATCAATAAAATGTCACTAAACAAAAATTTCTAAATAGAGTTGGAAGAGTGTTCTGCAGTAAAAAAACAAACAACAGACACTTCTCATTACTGGGTAAAAGATTCAAATGTGAATGATGCGAGTAAATAATGATTCAAATATGGTATTTCTGGTTACTGATCATAGGTGATTCTCAGGAAGTGTTGGGCTGTCAGAAACATGCAGCTGTCCAGAGTACTTTTGATACTTCATAAGGCATGCTAAGGTACATCTAAGCTATAGCCAAGAAATGCAAAGAAAGGATTTGCTATAACTTTTTTTCTTCCCTAGTTTGGATATACAAGTTTTTCCTACATCTTGGTCTTTAGGGTGCAGAGGAGTGTGGCACCCTGGCAGCCAGTTGTTGCATTGCCTTAAAAGACTAAGGGACATCAGCTTAAAGCAAGCAGGTCTCAAAGAGTTTCAGCCTGTGGTGACCATGTCCTCGTTTAGACCTGACTGGGTTTGGGTGTGTGTATGTGAGTGTGTGCATACATAATTATATTTTTTTTACCCATTTCACCTGCCTCAAGTTCACCTTCAACATCTTTACCTATTACTTCATTTACAAACAAAGCCTCTGTTGATAAGTGCATGCTTGCTGGCTGGCCTAAGGGGGAAATGTAGAAACTCAAACTATTTCAAATCTTTCATGGGCATCTAGGGATAACTCCAACTTCTGCAGATGCTCTTCACACACACACCTTCAGCATTAAGTTTTACCTTCTACTGCCTTGACATGTCCTGCTCCACATTTACGTGGTGCATGCACGGGGCATATGTTTTCCTGCTGAGATATTCTAGCAAGTGCAGCAATCCCTGCTAGAGTCTGCACTCAGACTTCTGAAGGGCTCTGAATTTGTTTGCAGAGGCAGAAGTTTTTTTCCATGTGTGAGAATGCAAAGTTTATAGTAAAGCACTTGAGGAGCCTACGTAACTGGCAGGGGGGGAAAGTATACTTATGTTCTTATTGAAAAGGTGTTTAAATGGATGCAGCTAAGAAAATCAGGTATTTGTGAATGACAAAATGTGCCATCTTCAAATGCAAAGTGGAAATACTGAAATACATATGAACTCCAATGAATATGTTGTTCATTTGTGTTTGGGAAATACCTGCAGAGAGCAAGAAGTTAGAGAGGGCTGGTGTAGGGGATGGGGCTGAGAAGGTTTGAGTAACACCTGTGGGGCTTAGAAGGTTTCTGGCTCCCCAGTTTACTCCTGCATGGCCTGGATCCTTCACACCAGGATAAATTTCATGTTAAGAAGATGAATGGAAATGAAGAGTTGTGTAATTATTAGTTTTGCTGCGAGCCAATCAATCATCTGGGGTGAACTGCTTGCAGAGGTCACGCGCGACCTTTTGGCAGGTGCGACACTGGCTCGGCAGTCATGGTTTGCTGGCAGCAGCCGTCCCCCACTGGCTGCATTATCACAGGCCTGGCAGCCCTAAAAAGTGGGTCTGAATTCCTTGTCACCAGGACTCTTATAATTATGACAAATGACTAAACGTGTTATTTTCCGCAAAGTGCCAGCAGTCAAGACGGGGACTTTAGGGTTCATAAGAGGTGATGACTGGCATGGCTTTGAAGGCTTTTCCTTTTCTTGCCTTAGTACAGACTGAATCGTACACGGCCACCCCACTGGTAGCTGAGCAGCGTGTGAAACCCATTTCACACGTCTGTGCTGACGTACAGCTGCAATGCTCTCTTTTCATCCCCGACAAAACTGGAGCTGGTGGCTGTTGCATCTTCAAAACAGTCACGTGGTTCGGTGGGGGAAACTTTGCTGGCTTTGTTTTTAATCAGGATGAATGGGAAATCCCAAACACTGAAGTGTATTTTACTGGAGTATGGGAGGTGGAGAGAGAGAGAACAAAGCACAATAAGAAATGTATCCCTGGTGATAATTTTGACACTAGAGCAAGCTTGTCTGTCCATAAAAATAAGGAGATGGGAGTAGTAAAATGTGCAAAGGAAAATAAACATGCATGTTTCGGGAAAGTCGTTTGAAAAAAACCAAACAAACACCAGCAACATGCTTAGTGCCTGAACCTTGTAAGTAGTCCACTAGTTTCCCCTTGCATCTCTGAAAATCACAGGAGTAAACATTCCAGAGACAATTAAAATAATAGATAGGTCAGGGGTTTGAAGCTGAGCATGTAATAAATATTACTAAATTATATTAATGTGTGAGTTAATGGTACAGGGTGGAGGAAGGACTATAAATCCACAGAAAATGAGGACTAAACCAGCTCTTGGACTTAATTTGGTACTTCTCTGCCTTAAACTGACACAACAGTATTGCTGTTGATATTTACAGATCTGGATCATGTCTCATTCCCTTAGCTAAAATGATATACATGCATACAAACCCTGAAGTAATTCTGATATACAGAGTCTGAAGTTAAAACACTTGCTGCTGCTTTAAACAGCAGAAAAAAACTACTTTCTGATGGGTTTTAAAATTTTTATTTATTTATTTTAAACTTTGTTCAGGCACCCACTGTATTTTGTCCATTCACGAATAGTACCAGGCAACAGAAGTATCAAGAGTGAAGCTGCCCTCTCACAATTTGCTTTGTTGTCACTAGAGGTTATGTAATTTGGATTGTGTGACTTGGACAAGGGTAAGTCTTTAGGTGCTTTTCAGCTTTCAGCACAGTGAAGAAATCACAAGTAAAAAGATCAGCCTGGCGGACAGTCCCTGCTTCCTGAAAGATTTGTCCCAGCACCAGTGACCAGATAAGCTAATGACATGTCACACAGCACAGCTACTGCCCAGCAAGACAATCCAGTTCCTGGACATGTGCTACCTGGATTATCACACTTTGGATCATCTCTTTGTCATAGCTTTTCCTGGCTCCCCTGAAGTAGAGCAGCTGGGTGGTTGGCAGGCTCTGTGCCTTGCACAGCAGTGGCTCAGGTACAGCTCTGCCTCACGTTGCACAGATGTTGGATTCCTTATTCTCCAGTCAGCTGGCAGCAGAGAGGCTGCTGAGGACCCATGGTAGAAGTGACAGGAAAAGAGGGCTGTTTACCCCTTTTCCTACCCGCTGCCTTTGTCTCCTTTCTGTTTGATTGTGTGCCCATTTGCAAAGCTGGGGCCCCAGACAGAGGGCTGGGATTACAAACAGCTTGACAGTGACACTAATTTCATATGCCTGCCACCTCATCCTGTGCCTGTAAGGTCACCTGTTACATCTAGCAGTTATGAGGGAATATTTTTCCAGTAGCTTCTTCAACTTATGAGGCATCACTTGGTAAAAGGTCCAGACTGGCTCAGCAAAGTTGTAGCCATCCTATTCCAAAAGGTGAAATAGGGCCTGGTCAAAAAATGACTTTTACTTGTTGCTGTCAGTTTTTCAGGTAACTTCACTGCAAGTGCAGACACAGGCTCATACTCTTTATTTCTAAATTCAGTGTTCTGTGAACACTGGGTTGTTGTCCTGTTTTTCTTTCAGAGGCATTATCAGGGTATAGGAGCTTGATGATGAGATATTTGCATTGGGGAAAATTTTAATAACCTATTCCTACCTTCATGCTTTTCTTACTCGACATTTTCTTTAATCCTGCTAAATTGTATGGGCTAGAGAAATCACTCTCTTACAAACTTCAACATTTATATTAGCATGGTTGTATTAGTGCTGTTACAGCTTATTCTTTCTTGTGCTCAGACCCTAAACAACAGAACTATTCCAATTAAGCAAAAGCATTTTTTGGCTTCATAAACAGCAAATAAGATCAACGTAGCCTTTAAATAAGTAACTTATATTAGATGATAGGCTATTCTACAGGCTTCTAACTGATTTATAGATAAAAATAACTTGGGGACCTAAGGTTTCCCTACTTTTCTCTCTCTCAAAACCTTAAAACAAATGTCAACAAAAAGTCAACAAAAACCCCCAAACAACAAACTCAAATAGTGACAGAAGTTTTTATTGCATGTCCAAAGTCATTGCTGTGTATGGACCAACCTGTGCCCATGCCAGTAAACTTGCTTTGCTTGCAGGGGGGTTGGGTCTGTGCAGCCTGCCTGTGGGGAAGGGTCCCTAGAGCATGGCAGTTCCCAAGACACCTTTTGGAGGGTTTGAAGCCTGTGCTAGTTAGCCTGGGGTAAAACTTTCAAGGGGCTGTGCTAAGGATTAATATCTGTCCCAGGCAGCTGGCAATCTTCCTTGCAGCTCTTGAGTTGACTAAGGTAAGACAAGACCCAAGTGTGCCAAGGCATTTTTGACAGTCTTGTAAGTAGACATTCATTTCACCAGCTGCAGTGGCCACAAGTGGCCCTTTTGTTCTACAAAGCCTCTCCTGTGCTCAGTGCCGAGCACTGGCACCACCAGAGATGGGTGATGATGGCAGTGCCTGTGGACTGTACAGACTATGTCTGTACATTGACAAAAAAGAGAAAGCTAGGCCCAAAATCAAAGACTTTTTTTTTGGGGGGGGGGGGGGGCAGGGAAAAAAACAAAACAAAACAAAGAAACAACAACAAAAAAAGCCCAAAAAGCTGACCTCAAACCATGCTGTTTTCTTTTTTTCTGGATTGGTCCCCATGGCAGCTGAGGAAGCTGGGTTGGCAGCTCTGTGTCTTGAATGCCTTCTGATTTTTCCATTTTCACATTATTATTTCTTACTTTAAATCTGTTTTCTCTGGTAATGACATTTTGAGGGGAAATCACTTAGATTTTTTTTTTCTTCAGTTTTCCTTAAAAGAAACCCTAAAGCGCGAAAGTCACACAGAATAAAACTTGATTTCAGAAGGAAATTGATTTCCAAATTTCCTCTTAGATCCAGTGTTTGAATCTTCCCATTCTATCTATGTTTTACTTTTTCCTAGATGGCATTTTTCAATTCCGTGTTCATTGTGGGCTTTTAGCATTAGAAGAATCCACCACATGTTCATTTCTAAATTCTGAGAATTAAACCATTTTTGAATTTCACTCTTAGATATGATAAGAGAAGGAAAGGAAGAGAGACACTTAAAAGCAGGTTTTTATCCTCTAGAGAGTCTTGGAAATATTCTCTCTGCTTCAAAGCCCAACCCCTGATTTCAGCATGCTCACAGTAAATAGGAAACCTATTAAGTAATTGACAGATAGTTTTTGAGGGTTTTTTCTTTTGCCAGAATTTACAGCTGTAGTGAACAGTTTGATGCAGCTCTAATTTCTAATTATGAAATACTTGGAATGGAGGAGATTGTCAGTTTTGCTTGTTCCTTGGTGAGAGACTGAATGATTTCATATTTTGTGCTGCCAAACAATTCATTCTTCTCTATTGCAAAGCTAAGAATAATCACTGCATATTACTTGATAAACAGATGTGATCAACCTTTCCGAATTGCTGCTACCTTGTCATTAACATGACCAGCCATCAACCCAAGAGAATAAATACTAGCTCAGTTCAAGATATGTGTACACCAATGTTGTTGTTTGGTTTTTTTTACTTTGGGGAATCAATTTGCTGAGCTTTATTACCTGTTTCTGTGGTGGGCAAGTTATTTAGAATAAATGTGTCTTTTTCTGTCTTCAGCTTCTACCAAATCGGTTATTACAAAGACAAGATGGGACGGTGGGATTGGACATGTGGCATGCCTTAAATGAAAACTGAAATTGCTAAAGTGTTTTCAGGGCACTTCTTAATTCAGAAGAAGTGATCCTAACGTTAGAAGAAGGATGCTGAAGCAAGAAGGGTTTTGTTTGCTAATGCAAACAGATGTGGGGATAAAGTATTGAAACTAACAAGTGTATTTAATTCCCTTCAAACATCAACGGCTAAAGGCTGAAACTATATAAAGGGGACTCTTGAAGTGGACCAGCTGCCCAGGCCTTTTAAGTAGTCTGTACCAGCATCTTCCCTCATTTGTCCTGCTGATTATTGCTTGATTGATGAGCTGGTGTGTGCAAACTGACCACCTGAAAGTTCTGCAGGCTTTAAGAGCTTGGTCAGTGTGTATTTGACCCTTAGAGGCCATGGATCAAATATCAGGGTTATATGCATTTCAATAACTTTGTTTTGATACTTGAAGGGGAAAAAAATTATTCACACTAGGGGGAACGAAGGAGATTAAATATTTATGCTTGAGAGCATCTCTGAAAGGATCTCAAGTGACTGCTGTCACCAGCCTCCTGGTCAACTTTTCTTAGCTTGAGCCCCTTCGTCTTTTCATCTCAGAAGGGTAAAATATATATTATTGTGAAGAAGAATAGCAGAAAAGCTTTTGTAGCAGACTGTGAAGGGATTTTCAGTCAGTGGCCCCTTTTGAGGGAGGAATGAAGGTTTCCTGAGAAATGGGTATTCCACACTGTAACCTGACTCAACTGGACTCAGAGGTGGCCAATAATTACTCTGAACTGGGCAATAGTTTCATTTTCTGCAACTTCACACATAGCAGATTAAATAAAAGAAGCCTATCAGTTCCCCCTGACTGGAAATAAAAATTAAGGGAGGAAATTGGGAAATTTTAAAGCAGTTCCTATATAATTGACACTTTTCTTAAAAAAAAAATTTGCTGTTTTCTCAAATAATTATTGTAATATGGAAAAGGTTAAAAAAGGAAACAAAAAGGTTCATATGTGAATATCACATTCCTTGTGAATAATCTCGCCTGCAAATTTCAGAACATTGATAATGAAATTCCTATAATCTGAAAGTGCTAAATTATTACTCACATAAATACACGTAGCTTGCATGCTAGGAAAAATGCACGTGATTTTAAGAAAATCCGTATCTTTACTGAGATTTATTTTTCGAAGCTTAATGTTTGAAGATGATCTCTTAGACCACCGTGAGTGAAAACGTATGCTTATGCAAAAATACGTTTCAGGAGCAGCATACATTTCACTCTAATTTTGTAGAGGCTTTTCTTTTGAGAGGTCACACCTGATGACTAAGAGTCAAACAGATTGTTACATAAAACAGGCAGTCTGCACTTTTAATATGCATTTTAACACGGTGCGTGTGAACGCAAAACCCTCTTCACTCAAGAGAAATTGCATGTACATAGATGTTCATCCCACCCATGTATGCAGAATTGAGATAATTAGCACAAACATCTTATGCACAACTCCACTGTTGCCCCTTCTTCACCTCCCTCAGCCTACCAAAAAAAAACCCCAGCCCCTAAGCAAGCCAGAATAAGGACAAGATTCCCATGACACAACCTTATTCTGGGAAGAAAGGTAATGTTGTTGGTTACTTGTGGAAATAAAAGTAACAGTGTGGTTGAATTTCTCCCCTGTCTATTTTGACTTGGGCACTGTCCACCCCTGTGCTGGGTGTGCCAGCTGGCTGGAAAGGGTGATCAGTCTGTGTTCAGTGCATCACAGAAGTAGTTTCTGTGCCAACAATTCACCTGATAATGATTTAGGGAACTACTTGCAATTTGAGTTAATGGAAGATTCCCTGCATCACAGGAATTACGGATATTTTTTATTATTATTAACCATTCTTCTTGTTTGAAATATGCATGGAGTAACCTGAATTTGTTTTCCAGGACTTAAGTCATTTTTATGACTCTTTTCTGGATCTTTTCAAACTGATCAGAGACTTTTGAAGTGAATTTAGCAGACTATGCTAAAAATAAAATACAAGTGATATCCCTTGCCTACTTGTGTTTCAAGCCTACCTTTTTCCACCTCTCCTTCCCTCTTGTTTTACATTGAGGATTGTCATTTATCATCAGAGTCATGCAGCTGAATAGAGAATGTCTCTATTATGAACAACTATTGTCTAATATGATCTCCGGATCTTTTTCAGTATTTTGTTTTTAATTCCAGGTTGTATTCTTTCAAAACCTGACAACATTATCTTGCTCCCCAGTGTGCCAAAATTTACTAAATCTGTATTAGTACTTCCTCAGCCAATTCTTACAAGGATTTTGGATGAGATTTGTGCAGAACCTCAACTGTTAAAACATTTACTTCTGGTTAGAACTTGTTAACACAGTAAAAAAACAAAACAGAAAATATTACCTTATTTTACAAGATAGTATGGTATCGCTACTTTTTCTTTTTTAAAAAACAGAAGCAGATACATTTGTAATGCAGAATTCTTCCTTTTCTGCACTCAGATTGGGAAACTTCCTATCACTTTCTAGAACAGTGTGTCCCGCTCTTGGATCCTATATAATATCAAAATGCTGTGTTGCCATGACTGCTTGAATTCCTCGCTTTCTTTCCTGTCCCTTCCCTCATTTCTAATATATTGTAAAATGTTACTTTTTCACCTTTTATTTGATGAGATAATTTTAAATGAAACACACTATGTTATAGTGGGGTTTGAAAAACCTAGTGTTGCGTAATCAAACAATTTCTGGTTAAGACCATCATTACGTGTCTCTTTTTCCCTCTCCCACTCTACTTTACTCACAGCTGATGTCAGCTTTGGCAGTTCCCCCTTTTGAGGTACCACACATACTTCTCATTTACAGTTATACTTACATCCACATATACTGTTGGACAGTAATGGATTTTGTGTGCAGATCACTGCAGACTATTTCTTAAAATATGCTTTCCTTGGCCTTCAGGAGTTTGTTTCCTTGGCTTCTTAATTTATGATGTATCAACTTACATTAAATCATGACCTTGCTTGACATGATGCATCATAAATGTTGAACTCTTGTAATGAGTGTGTTTGTGGTATGATCAATTTGGATAATCTGTCTTGAAGTAAAAAGGAAAGAGCACAGAATGAATTCTTGAAACTTTGAATTAGATTTAAATGTTAAATAAAGGGGCCAATATGCTTTGACACATAAAAATCTAACAGTATCTCAAGACAGGGTATTACCACATGGAAGGTGTAATAAATTCACATATAAGTGTCCCAAGAACATGCAGTGTTGCAAGGCAGGTAACTTCTGCTGCTATAAAATTCTGAGTGTAGTTAGTATAATATTCTGAGTGTAGAGGGATGCTTGTCATGAAATCCAATATAAGAAATTGTGTTTGAAATAGACCTTGTGTCTGAGAGATGGATGTTTGTTTAGATTGGATCTCAGGAAAGAGCTCTTCAATACGAGGGTTGTGAGACTCTATTGGAATAGATTGCCCAGAGGGGTTGTAGATGGAAGTGATCAAGGCCAGGCTGGATGAGGCCTTGAGCAACCTGGTCTAGTTGAGAGGCGTTCCTGCCCATGGAGGGGACGTTGGATTAGATGATCTCTAAGGTTCCTTCCAGCCTAAGCCATTCTACGATTCTATGAAATCATCTTTTTTTGGGCAGATGTATTCCCTGAGTTACTTTGCTGTGTAACAGCAGTGTGGCTCAGAGGGCAGAAATGAGGATCTGGTGGTGCTGGTGACCCGGACTTCTTAAGCAGGGCTGTGCAGTACTATAACCAAGTGTGTAACCTCATCATGAATAAGTGTGGAGGCCCAGGGTAAAGGTTCTACATATTCTGCTTGGAATAGCTTAAAATAGCATTCTGAAAAAGTATTTGCTGTCTGGAAATGCAGAGGGTATTTTAACCACTACTGAAATGTGTTGCTCCCAGCAAAAAGCATTAACATGACACAACAATTTTTAGAGGCTGGAAGAGTGACTTATCCCACTGAGGCTATAGAGAGAATTCTACCAGGCACAGTGTAATCACCCAGGCTGGAATTTGGCCAGGACACCAGGATTAACACTCTGAGGCACGTTGCAAGAGCCTCAGGGATGAATCTTCTTTAAACTTGGATTTCATCTGGAAAATAGCAAAATTCTACAGCCCTGTCACTCAGACCCACTGGGAGGAAAGAAGGCTGCCTCATGTATCATCATTGCCTTGGCAGTTTGACCAAAGTCCTGAGCCTAAAACTACTTAGTGACTAAAATAGTGGGGACATCAGCCAAGGCAGCATAAAACACAGTTAGAATTCTCCATATCACTTCAAATTTACACATACTTTTTTAGAGAGAAGATGAGAGACAGGAGGGATAGAAGAGGAAGGAGAGGTGGTGGGGTGCTCATGGACTGGATGGGCATACACTTGGACAGTTAAAAAACTGGCTGGATGGCTGGGTCCAAAGAGTGGTGGTAAATCAAGTTACATCCAATTGGTGGCCAGTCATAAGTGTTGCTCCCCAGGGCTGTTTTGGGGCCAGTCCTGTTTAACATCTTTATGGATATATCCATATCATCTATATGGATGAGGGGATCGAGGAACCCTCTAAGTTTACAGATGACACCAAGCTGGTGAAAGTGTTGATCTGCTCGAGGGCCTCTGCAGAGGGATCTGAAATGACTAGAGTGAGGGGCTAAGGACAGTGGTATGAGCTTCAGTAAGGCTAAGTGCTGGGTTCTGCACTTGGGCCACAATAACTCCCTACAGTGCTCCAGGCTTGCGGAGGAGTGGCTGGAGAGCTGCTTGGCAGAGAGGGACCTGGGGGGTGTTGATTGGCAGCTGGCTGAACATGATTCAGTGTGTGCCCAGGTGGTCATGAAGGCCAATGGCATCCTGGCCTGGATCGGGAATGCTGTGACCAGTAGAACCAGGGAAGTGATTTTACTCCTGTACTTGTCACTGGTGAGGCTGCATCTCTAGTATTGTGCTCAGTTTTGGGCCTCTCACTACAAGAGGGACACTGAGGCACTAGAGTGTGTCTAGAGAAGGATAACGAAGCTGGTGAAGGGTCTGGAGTACAAGTCTTCTGAGGAGTGTCTGAGGGAGCTGGCATTGTTTAGCCTGGAGAAGAGGAGGCTTGGGGGAGACCTTATCACTCTCTATAACTACCTGAAAGGAGGTTGTAGAGAGGTGGGGGTCAAACTGTTCAACCAAGTAACAAGTGATAGGATAAGAGGAAATGTCCTCAAGTTGCAGCCAATTTAGATTGGATATTAGAAAAAAATTCTTTATTAAGTGGGTTCTCAGACACTGGGACAGGCTGTCCGGGGCAGTGGTGGAGTCCCCATCCCTGGAGGTATTTCAGAGTCACATAGACATAGAGCTAAGGCCTATGGTTTAGTCAAGGACTTGTCAGTGTTGGGTTAATGATTGGGCTCAATGATCTTTTCTCAAAGGTCTTTTCCAATCTGGTCAGTTCTGTGGTTCCGTGACTCTATGAATAACACAGTTCACTGAGCATAGCAAATGCTCTTGAGTAATGCTATGGAGGGTACAGTGGTTCTGGGGAAGCCACTAGGAATGTGCCAAAAAACTTGAACTGGAGCAAGGTCAACACTTCATGAATTTCTTGATGACTTCATTTTCAAAGTGGTTTCTTCAGTGTTGCATATGTTTTGTGCAAAGGAAAATATGGAGCAGAAAGTGGATTGCCCAAATCTGCAGATATTAATACCCATGCATGGGGATCTTGGATGTCTCATTCTGTACTACCAGTTCAGGATAGCAGCTTTGAATTGCCCTTAATATTTCCAGTAAGATAAGTGCTATGGACAGTAGAAACAGTCTCCAAAATTTATCAGGGGATAATTCTTGTGCAGAAATCCTCTGAAAAGAATGAGCAGGAGTTTTTTGTCTGTTTGGTTGGGGTGGGATTTGTGTTGGGTTTGGTTTTGTTTGTTGTTGTTGGGGTTTTTTTAATTTTATTTATGTACAGTGGCATCTTGAATGAGAAGCACGTATTGTCACACCTTTAGGGATACACCATACAAGTAAAGGTTAATACTGTTGCCAAATGGGACCCATAGTGGTAGGACCTTTCTCCCCACTCTCATTTCTCACAGAGCTCAGGACACAGAAGGACGTACGCAAGGTGAGTCTACCCAGGAGGTCTGTGTCCTATTAGGCAGAAGAGGGTTGAATTGTTCTGGGAAAAAATACATATTCCTTTAGATACCACTTCAAGTGAATGATCTGGGCTCAAGCAGTGACACCATTTCTTGCAGCATTGCCTTGGGTATATACCACGCAAGAAAACTGCAGCGTCCTTTTTTTCTGAGATCCTGTTATTTGCATGATCAGTGCAACTGGAGCTTGCCTGGCTTCTTTGTGCTGACCACTGTATAAGCAGATATTGAATGGTATCTACAGCATTGTGCAATGCAATATAAAATGTCAGATTAATTTGGGTGTAATTGCCTTTGTGTGGCATTTTTTCTGTACTGTTGTACCCCTCTAAGAAGTTCTTTGCCCAGAGCTGACATGAGCATCCCTCTCCATCACTATATTATATAATCTATATGCACCTAAGGAGACAGTCTGTACCCTATGGTGCCCACATTCTGGTGGATGTGCTCCAAGTATGAGAAAGGCCTACACTATTTTCTCTGATGGTAAAGTATGATGTTTTCATGACAACCATCAGATGTGATAAACTTTGAGAGAGATGTGAGCTACAATGCCACAAAAAATTGCAGCTGCTGGTCATGTACAATGTCTTTTAATCTGTGCCATGATTTTTAACCTAAGGGAAGGAATAGCCTGAGGACCCAAACTAGAAACATGCTTATCTTGTGCTAAGAAAATCTTCTTGATGTTTGTGCTTTAATTCCATCGTAGTCAAACACTAGCTTAGATGGCAAGTTGTATGCACACTCTTGTAAGCACACCATGCTTTTTATCAAGGCTTAAGTAATGGGTGTGTTACATGCTTGTGCAGTGGCCAGTTGTACTGGTCAATAAAGGAACGTTAAGTCCCCATCCGTGTCATTGTAGCCTTTCAACTCGTACCTCTATACAGCTGCTAATTCCACTTGTGTGTGTGTGTTGTAATGCTACATCACCACAAATTGGAGACCATCGTGAACCATGATGTCCTGGTCTTCGACAGAAAATCTACCCCTTTAAACTCACTGGATGGATTTATTTCAGCTGCCTGAGATCTGCTGTTATGTGTGCAAACCAAAATGTTTATAGCCCTTACAAGAGCAGAACACTGAATGTTTGTCACTAATTTGTTTCATTGTGTTTCTTGCTAGAGAAATTTGACAAAGCTGCTAAATTGATATGAGTCAGAGCTTCAGCATTCCTGCAGGATTTGTGAACATGGGCTTTTAAACAGTTTATGATGTAATCCTGAGCAAAAATGGAAAATCTTCTGGTTTAAAAAAAAATTAAAACCAAGAAAGAATAAAAATGCTAAACAGTTCAGCAGAAAGTAAGCCTCCCCAATGTGCAAAGTAAATGATTTAGTGGTGTTCTCTTCACGTTAAATGAGGCAGGAGATCACAAACTAAAAAACACTTAAATATGATTTTAAAATTAATTATGCTTCACCCCCATAATAGTATTTAAATTGCATTTAAATTAGCTATGCATGCATTGGGTTTGTTGCAGAGCAAGTGTGTTTTTGTTTGGAATTTAAGTGGAGCTTCTCTTCATTTAGGAGATACACTCGGTGTGATCGTTGAGTTCAAAGTGAAGCTCATGAGAGAAAGTGCCAACAGAATCAGGAGCATGTAGTCTGATAACTGTTAGGTGAAGACTTAATTCTGTGATGTCAAACACCTTTTTTTTTTTTTTTCCCCATTTGCTACACTGTATTATTGCTGTAGCTATTTAAAACTAATCATATTCAGTGTAAAGTTTGCAAAAGCAAAATACTTTATTTCAGTCTAGGATGAGACTGAGAACACTGAAATAGTTCCTGGAAATGCACAGTTATGAAGTGATGGCAGCCATCATCACAACCGTGTCTAGTGAAGAGGAAACCCCAGCTTTGCATTAGCACAGCTATTGTAAACAAGTGCTATTTCACATTTAGCCTTCCCCTCACACCCAGTCTGACTGCCATATGACCTTGGGGATGCCAGAAACACACTCCATGTGGTGAAGGGTCTGTTTCTGGGCATCCCTAGCTCTTGAAAGCTCTAGATATGTGCATGTTTCTCTGTCATGTGAGAGCCAAGAAGATGCACAAAATGGACATTTCACCCCAGGGCTTAGTCCAGAAGACATTCTTGTACCATACTTGCTGGACAGGTCTGAGAGAAGAGAACAAGTGTCAACTTTGTCTTCTTTAATTAAGTAACTCTCACTGCACATTATATGGGAGAAGGAAATTCAGTTCCTTATCCTGCACTTCATACTGTTGCAAGTAAACAGGTGAATAAAGAAAAGGCTGACTTAGGTGCCTGCTGCAGATGCTTCAAGACTGTAGATACCTACACCTCCCAGCTTCTGTGCCTAAATACTTTGGTGATCTCCAGAATGCAACTTTCTCCTTGGATTTCCCAAATAGTTTCAGGATGGCTTTTGTAGATTATAGTTGTAGCTGCCTGTGCAATATGGGGAGAGGTGGGCAGGGCCTTGAGAAGAAATGCAGATGATCAACCGCTGTTTACAATTACTTCTGTGCAAAGTTAAGTGCTTGAAAACTTCTTTTTCCGAAGATCTGCTTATTGATCTCACCTTCTCAGCTCTCCCATTCTGCATTTGCAAGGTGGGATTTCCCACATCCATCTCACTGTAGGGGCTCAAGTAGTCAGTTGATTCTTTAACTTGCTGCATGGACATTTGAAAGTGAGTTTCTGCAGCAGTTGGTACTGAGCTGTGAGAATCTCTGTCACTGGTTTTGTAGGGGAAAGGAAACAGTGTGATAAGTGGTTGTTTTGGTCTCTTGAGGATAGGTACAGGTAACATCCAGCACACGTTTTGAGGTGACATAAATCTGAAGGCGTGCACAGATCAGTGGCTCTGTGCTGTCCCACCTGCCCTGCCCCACTCCCTTCCCCGCAGCACCCCAACATATTCCAGCTTCAGGTGACACCAAAAGCACGGACAGGAACACACCAACTGAAAGGGAGGCCTGGAGTGAGGAAACCAGTTTGCTCCCATATCTGCACATTGTCCAGTGATCCCTCCCAATGACCTTTCCCTCCAGGGGCTTTGTATGCAGGAAGTACCTCCAAGTGTTAATTATGATTGATTTGTCATGCTTTTAGATTACTGTTTATATCATCCCTTGCCCTCAATGACCTTTCTGAGACCACTCAACAGAGCATTCCAGTCTATACACTTTATAGAAGAAGAAAAATACTAATGATTATTGCAAAATTAGCCATGTTGACTGTTATTTCTTGCAAAAATCAGTCCCAGTTGACTAAGGTTGACTGGGAAGCCTGTATCTGGATAAAACAAATTCAGGGAATTTTTCTTAGAAGGCTAAATAATGCAAAAAATTACGTTATTTCCAATATAAAAGACAATAAATGTTTCTTTTGAAAGACAAAACATCAAAATATGGAGTGGTCAGTTGAGAACCCGTGAAAAATGGGTAATATTTGAGGCAAAGAGGATTATTAAGAGCATTAGCTTCAATATGAGTACAAAGGACAAAGAACTTTATCTTATGTCCTTGATTTCTCAACAAATGGGTGAAAATAATCTGGATGTTCAGAAAATAAAATATAAACACGACTGAGTCTGATTGGTAACAAGTAGCTAGCATTTTAGCTCTTTATCATACCCACAGCACTGGTTTCTAATACTGATTCAGAAAAGTGGTGGGTTTTTTACTCTCCAGAAAAAGGAGTTATCCTTCAGTAAAGGAGCTCTGAATGCACTGAATTTCACAATGCAGTCACAAAACATCTTGGATTGCCTTAATTTAGCTCACTAAACTCTGTAGGTCTAGCTTGGTGGTGCCTTGTATGTGTCCCTCTGTCATTTAGATAGACTGCTCCTTTTATAAATGCATTTCTGATTAATAAAAAATTAACAACCTGTACCTCACTCTTAGTCTTCAGTTAAGCTTCTGACTTCTTCTCTTTACCAGTTATATATTTATTGCTTTTATGACTTTAATCAGGATATGCTATAGATTCTTTATATTATTATTATTATCCGAGAAAATCAACTTATTGTAAATGTGGCATTTACCTCCCAAAACACTCCACAGAAACTGGTGTCAGTGATGATTCCTTAACAGTGGCAGAGATTGACAGGACTTTTTTGTTGTCTTAATATAAGCACAGATAAACAATTAGTGTTTTCCACACAGAAAAAGGCTTCAGTCAAAATAATAAGTATGATAACTGTATTAATTACTGTTTTAGCTATACCTAGTTGAACTAGATTTTACTATTAGAATTCAGTCTATAGCAGCTTGAAGAAGTGATGTGACTCACAGAGGCTGTGGAATTTTTGCATCTCCTTTCTTGCACTTTTCTAGAATATTGCATAGAAGTGATGCAGTTCCACAGCTCAGTAGTTTTGCTCTCATATATATACAAATTACTCACCTAAAAGTAAAGTGCTTTTGATCAAAGATTAATCTCACATGAAGTATTTTTTAATCCATCAGTAAAACCAGAAACTCTTTTCTCTGTTCCAGGCTTTCATCTTCAGCCACTTGTTCGCCTTGTACAGCAGTTAAAAACTCTTTTCAGTGAGGATAATCATGGGATGTACTGCAAACTGAAACAGCCCCTTATTTCTTTGAGTGTACTCTGCATCCTCTAGATCTTGACTGTTAAAATATTTTCTCTTTTTTTTTTTCCTTTTTGGATTAGAAATGGATCTAAGCTAACGTCTTCCAGGAGAATAGCTGTGAAAGAGTATATATCCCTTATATTGCATCTGAGCTTTCCTCCTATGCCCCTCAATTTTTAATCCTTTTGACTTCTACAAACAGCTGCAACAATTAAGATGTAGATGGGGGGGGGAAGTAAACTGGTGAAATGAAAATTTGAGCACTTGTGGCTGGTCAATAATGAAACAATACCATGAGCTAAATCTTAATTCCTGTGGAGCTATGCGAAAGGAACTTGCATTTAGACCCAAAAGTAACATTTATCTGCCATGAAGTCACTGTCGTTCCCATAACACTTGGCAAAAGATGTACATGGGGGAAAAAAAGCAGTAAAGGTATATAAATCCAAAGGGAAGAAAAAAAAAATAAAATACAACAAGCAAGTTATGTGTTATGTCCTAAAAGGATTAAAGCCTAATACGGTCCCCAGCCTGTCTCCTTCCAGCAGCAGTGTACCTGACGGTAGTTTGGTTGCAAGGTACCATGACTGTTACCTGTAAAGATCAAACAAGAAGAGCGGGTCTTGTCAACTCAACCTGGCCATGGGGCATTGCAGCAGCAACTATGGACTCAGGCAGATGTGGAGGTGGGTCCAGCTTACGCTTGCTTCAGGTAAAACTTATGCTTGAATCCATGCAAACAGGTAGACAACCTGCAGTGTTTCTACAGTGCAGGTGAATAAGAGTTTGTGTCTAGGGAGCATGGTCTTATGCCCATAGGTCATGAGACCTCAGAGGTAGGTATCTTTGAGCTGTCAAAAATTGCTCTGTGCCACCAACATCAGTCTTATAGCATCAGATGACCAGAACAAAGATTCCAGCAGCTTTTCCTTCTCTGCCCACTTCAGATACTAACCAGCCATCCCTCTAATCTACTTCAGATATAGGGCTAAAATTCAGGCCTTCACTAAAGCTAAAGGAAGATTTACTATCTCAGCCCATGCACTTCAAGCTTCATCTAAAATACACAGGTTGTCAGGGATGGATGCAATGGTCTAACACATCCTACATTAATTTATCTCAGTTGAAAAATAAAATGAAATGAACAATTTTTTTTTCAGAAGTCCTTAGGGAATGCTTCCAGCTAGAAACAGAAAAGCAAGAAAACCATGAAGACGTATTTGGATGTGGGCTTTACCATCTCACGGGGAACAAAATCTAACAGTTTTTACTTGGGCAAAACTTCCATTTAAGTTGCCGAGAGCTTTGCCTAAGTAATCACTAAATAAGGTATGCAGGATTTGGCTCTAAGTTTCTGTTTGTTGCTGGTTTCCAATGAATGGGTTTTGCTGAGATACATCACTTCAGCATCTAGCAATTTAATTCATTTACAGAAATGTGTAAATTCCACCAAATAAGCTGTATTGAGACAGGTTATTTTTTTTTTTTTTTTCTATAGCCTTTGTTTGGCCTTAATAGGCAGGCTATCTCTTGCATTACTAAACAGATCGGACTCCAGGAGTATTCTCATGGGAGAGCAGAGCAGTTGCAGCCTCTGAGAGTGAAATTCCCAGCCTCCCTCTGCCCCCTCCCCTTCTCCCCTGGGTTAAGCAGCTGTAAAAAAGCTTAAAGCATTTCGGCAAGGCAGACCTGCAGTAAGGCCACGCTGTACCTGATGAATCTGTCAGTCTCCTTGCACAGCTGGTTCCAAACGCTGTCATTATATTGCGGGGCCTTACAAGCAGCCTTGCTGGATTGCCTTTGCACTCTTTCTCCCTTAAAAAAGAAGTAAAAAAAAGCCAAAACAAAACGGGGAAAAAAGCCTATAAAGGTCAGACCAAGGACACTTCTGCAGCAAGCTGCTCAGCTCAGAGCTCAGTCTGGGAAGTTACCTTATTACTTCTCACTTTTTACATTGTCATTTAAAAGCAGAGTGAACTTTATACCCTATCAGAGAAAATATCTCCAGTGAATATACCTGAAGTAGATGAACTGTCAGGTATCAGGTTGGGAAGGAATCTGCAGCTTGACAAGATCCTTCCTGGAGCCAATGCTTTATCCACTCATATTTACTGCTGGGAACCATCATCTTCCCCACAGTTGCCCAGCCTTTGCCTTTGGGCAATATGAACCCATTTTAGGGAACTATTTTTATTATTATTTATTATTCCTATAGTGCATAAGTGTGTTTGATGTTTTCCAGACTAATTAAGAAGACAGATCCCTGCTCCAAGCAATTTGCAATCTCCTTTGAACAATAGTTTACTGCTATTGCCCTCCAAGACAAGCTCTAGTTGTATAATTATAGATAGATGGAGAGATAGAAAATGCACAAACACATATGGAGATAGCACCACAAGAAAGAGAGAAAAAGATTAATTGATTTAGTCTGAGTGATTCGGTTTCTGCAGAATATAAAGGTATAAATACAGCTATGAAAATGAAAAACTTTCCAAAGGGGAACATTCTGGGCCAGCACTGCACATCGAGTAAATGAGAGTAATACTCTGGAAATCAATAGGGCACTGAGCTGCACAACTGGAGAATTTGCCCCTCCAATGGAAATGTTTGTGGGAACGCTGCTTTGCTTTTCTCCCTCTAACAGGCATTGCTGTAGGACACAGGTCCTGTGCGTGTGTACAGTGGGGGGGCTTCAGTGGTCTGGGGGCTTCTTCTGGCAGAGGAGGTGGGTTGACCAGCAGTCCAGGTAAACAGCAAAAGTCTCTGGGTAATTCTGCAGAAGACAAGTCCCCAGTTTTAAAAACAAAAGCACACCAAAAACATCCCCTCCACCCAAGACTACAGCTAATCTTATTTTTGTCAGAGATGGCTTTTGTTCAACCTGGGGAGGAAGCGAGTTTGTCTGAGAGCTGCACTTTAATACTTTCATCTCATAATAAAAGATTTACAGGTATGGACCCAAACCACTGTCGACTCCCTACTAGTTTAATGCAAATTAGGAGATGAATGCTCATGGGAACAATACGGAAATGCTTCCACATGACTTCCTCTCACTGAATTGCTGATATAAGGCCCCTCTACAGGGTATAATACTGACAGCAGGGAAGTTTCCCCTAGCCTCCACCCCTCCTCCTTCCTTCTGAATAAAGTTATTAAAGTAGATCAGACTAATTAACAGTAGCTTATCCCTATTGATTGAACCAATCCCTGTTGTGGAGGTGCCATAAGAATGCCTTGCCTTCCTTGTGAAAAACCTGCGTTAGGGAGGACAGCACAGTTAGCTGTTTACTGATTGCTCTTAGGGATTTTATCCATTATTCTTAATGTCTCACAGGCATGTTGAAGCCATATGTGAAGGTATGTAAACATGCACATAGAGGTATCCTTTGCTGAATCTTTTTTATTTAATGTCTGGATATAACTGGAGGAAGTCTAAAAGCAAACAAGAGCCCTTAAAATGGCTCTACGTATTTTTCATTTTGAGTCTTGAATATTTAAAATTACTAGCATAAAAATCACCTGGTGATTTAGTTTAACTAATATATTCTAAGTAAAATATATTGGGGAATATTGAGAGAAAGCTTAGAAGTGAAATATTCTTGTATAAAAAGAACCTTAACATTGTAAATTATTTTGTTCTAATTCCATGACAATAATAATCTAATTGCTTTACGAAACATTTATCTCTCCAATTCTGCTTGTAACCCTGTATTGGTTATAAATTTACACTATATTATCGCTGCTTCTACTTCTGGCTGTAGGATGATACAAATGGCCTTACATTTTCCCAACTAACTGCAGCTTATTGTGGAACAAAAGAGGAAAACCAATCTGCTTACTGGCATACTAGGCTTTTTTCCTCTTTCAAACAGTATCACTGAACTACTTGGACACTGGAGTATTTCAGCATTCAGGTAATGCAAAAACTCTTTTCTCGAAACAGCTCAAAAGTGTAACTAAATAGATACCAAAGGATTTAAAACAAAACAAAAACAACAACAAAAAAACCCCACACAACAACAACAACAAAACATATACACACAAAAAGAAACAAAAAAACCCAGCCCTCAAAAAACAGTATTTGTAAGCTCATCTGTTACAATTTTTTCTTGATTTTCCTTTTTTCCTATTTTATTTCCTGGCTGTTAATATTTTAACATTAAAGTAATATTTTGATGATTCTTAAATAACATACAGATTTTCCTTTAAATTCTTTATTCTTAATCCCTTTCAATTATTATTACTATTAATTAGGACTAGTCAAATGCTGTTGCTATTTGACACATAAACAATTTGACTTGCAGGCATAGCCATTCAAATTCCAGGCAACTGAAGTTAACAGGGTTAGGTGGCTGTTGTTTCCTTGTTTTTTTTCATGTCTGTTGGCTGGGCTTCATGAGCAAATGTATTCAGGATGGGGATGCAAAGCTGCTTCTGGTCCTTAAGGGCTGAGTGTCCAGGCAAGAAGCACTTGTGAGCCGCAGGAAAGCTGTCTGTGTAGGCAGAAGATGACACTAAGGATTCCTGGAAAAGGCCAATATGCAATACTGTTAGGTAGTGCTAATGAGCCCTGAAGACTAATGAGGATGATACAAGGAGGTTCCATCCTGGCTCTGTGATCTGTCCAGCCCAGCAGTGGGAAGGGATCATACCATTCTGCCCACGCCAGGTTAGAGAGGGCTAATAGCTAGTAGGGTAAGTACAGTTCTTTCACCACTTCACTAGTTGTGCATCGTGCTGTGGGAGAATGTTTCTGGTGTCCAAAGAAGAGACAGAAATGAGTCAATGTGGTTTGCCTGGCACCGTAGGCTAAAACCTGGCATTGTGGGCAAAGATCAAATAATAGA
>WTSP01017421.1:0-84551 GCA_025331215.1 Actenoides lindsayi | reverse complement strand
TTCCTTCCTTCCTTCCTTCCTTCCTTCCTTCCTTCCTTCCTTCCTTCCTTCCTTCCTTCCTTCCTTCCTTCCTGTTGGAGAAAAGCCTAAATAATGTCTTTTTGAAACATCAAGCTCTCTGTGAAAACTGGAAACCCTTAGCAGGGTCCTGGCTAGATAGATTTGACTCATGCCTATCAGATGGCTTCGCTCCCTGCCATGGGAGAGACCAAAGGAAAACAGGACATGTACAAAGCCTCTAATAACAGTTTCTGGCAAGCTCCTAAAACTTCTCAGAGTCAAAATTGCGTACACACATTAAATGTATGACTGCTTTTAGTTCAAAACATTTGCATTCATGAAGGCTTTTTGAACATTCCTCTTTCTTAGAAAGTAGACTCCAAATACCTGGTTCTGTGAATGGGAAAGGAATTGACCATGTTGCCCCAGGTGACATCCACAAGCCTTTTTGTGACCAGCTGCTTTTGCTGCCTGGTGCTAGCAAGATAGCTCATTCCCACCAGAGTGTAGCATTTTGGTGTCCTGCCCATCTCTGACCATGTGTACCAAGTTGTGATGATTGGTGGATCAGGATACCTTAAGCAGGCAGGACCTTAGGTTTATTTGTGCTATGTAGCAAATGGTTGAGATACAGCCTGAGCAGGAAACAAGGCTAGCTGTGTGACTCACACATGTGGAGACTTGATGGGTCTCCATAATTTGCCTTGCTCTTCTGTCAAAAACTCGAGGTGCCTGCTGGTGCTGATGCTCATCCAATTCACCTTCTTCAGTTCCAAATCCCATGAGAACTGTATGAACCAGAAAACTAGTGTGGCAAGGCTGGTACTGAAGGAATACTCTCAAGAATATCTTTCTCCTTGGAGAGAGGGATTTGTGCAAGGTACAAGGCCATTGAACGTCTGTGGGGAAGGGGAAACGCAGTTCTGCAAAGAAAAGAAGTGTTTTTCATGTCCTCAAGTGATGGTGGATATGGATGTCTTATTTGTGACTGCTCAGTAGAGGCAGTGCTGGGGTATTTCAAGAATTTATGTTCCTTCAGGTAATGTGTGCTTCTCTCTGGAGCTGAGTCCCCAGCCTTGAGGTTTACAATTGAGAAGTACCTGAAAGAATGACTGCTCCTTTCCCTTGTCATCTCTCCTACCTTCAAACACTGACCGTCCCACAGAGCTGCACCCGAGTGTAGGACATGGGGGCCCAACCATGCGATGACCCTGTGATCCTGCATCATCCAGCCCAGAGGCTAACAGAGTTCAGGTACGTGTCTCCATGCATGGCCTACTTGCAGCGCTCAGAGTCATTGTTTGATCATTTGGTTCCACAAACAATCTTGCTCCCTCCGCAGGAGGAATTACCCTTTTTTCCATCAGTTGATTTTGGATCTTGCCACTGTGAAGCAGTCCAAGCAGTGAAGAGCTTGTTAATCCCGTTAGCGCAGAGCTGTTCTGAATAAACTGACTCACAAGGTAGTGATTGTCACAGCTGAAAGCCTCTGCATGAAAGGGAGATATTTAATTTGTCCTCGCGGGGCTGACACACAGCCTCTGTTTTGCTGCTGAATTCCCATGTGTCACAGAGGGACCTTCATGCTCCTTCTCCAAAGGCTGAGAAGGCAACACTGCTTGGCTCTGCAGCTTTCAATCCTCTTGGCCACCGACGTGTTGGTTCTCTAGGGGGAGATGGTAGAAGTGATGTGGGAAGCTCAAACCTGAAGTCATCCTTCCCTGCTTGCCAGAATGAATCATTAAATCATCTGCTTTTACGGGCTGTAGCCAGCTATAAGCACCCGTGGAAATGGAGAATTTACTCTCCTTCTGCCTCTGTGCAGGCACATGGGGCCCAATCCTAGGCTGGTGCCACTCCAGTGGTTTTACACCAAAGTTATTCACTCTTCTCAAAACTAAGCTAAAAGCTTTGTGGTTTTTTGTTTGTGGTTTTTTTGGGTTGTTTCTTTTTTCTTCTCAAGGATGGTCTCAACAAAAGTTTCTTGGAGATATTTTACAAAATAATTTTTGCAAGGGGTCAAGAACACCTCTTACCATCTACCAAAAGAGTACTCCCGCTAGCCCACCCTAGCCACATAGGGTGAGAAAGGCAGGAAGAACAGGAAGGAGGTATCTGCATGCACTGGGAACTCCCCCTTTAATATAGGGGATCTTTACCCCTTGCACTCAATTGTCTGTCACTGAAACGTCCTGTGCCCACTGAATATGAAGTTGGGCTGCCACAGCTGTCTAGTGGTGAGCTAAAACTGTCAGACCTGGTTTTGGTTTCTTCTGGATGATCCTTCTGGTGGTGGGAAGGAGGAACTTGTTGAGAAGATGATTTTGTTTAGATTGAACAACTTCCCTAAGCACAAGTTCCTTCAACAAAGGCAAGGATGGTGGCAAGTAGTATCTGGCAAGCAGAGCCTTTGGTTGATTCTCTCATCTCGTTTCCTTCTTTGGGTGGAAACAAAGTGTTGTATCTTTTTTTCTGAATTACTGAGACCTAAGACAGTCTTCTTTAATGCCAGGCTGCAAAGGTGGAAAGGCACGACAGCAACATACCATACAAATACCCCAGCAGGCTATGGACACCAAAATACAGAAAAATGGCTTGAGGTGTAGAATAACCACAATTGGCACATGACTTATTGATTACACCCGTCATATGATCAGCTCTTAGCTAGTTATAAATATTATATTAGAAGTATTAGTGAAACCAGATGGGTTGCAACCAGTCCAGAATGTGGTGAGCCTGCGGCCTGAAATAAAGAGGGAAGAAGCACAATGATTTGGCATTAAAAACCATCTTTGTGCTAGAACCAAGAACTGATGAGGAAAAAGAGGAAAAGTCACAGAACTGGCTGTGCTGTGCACATGATGCCTGGGAAATAATTTTTCTGTTTCCCAAGGCACCAAAATCTATTTCCCAAGAGTCTGCGGTCCATGTTGGACGTTTCATCCTGATGCTAACTAGGTCTGTTAATTAGTCAGATTGTGCTTATTTTGTGTCAGCAGTGAAAGAAAGAGGAAATGTGAAGGCCATCACCCAGTGTGTGTTTCTTGCAAAGGGACTGGACATGGCAGGACCTTTTCTCTGGGTGTGCCAGTATTGTGCAGGGCTGGTGCTTAAGCTGGTGCAGAGGAAGTGAGGAAAGAAGTGGCCTTCCTTATCAGTGTCTCCTTCCCTGACCCCTTCAGATGCATTTCGCCTTGTTTGAGAAGGTTTTAGCCCCCTGATACTCAGTGCCTGCTGCAGTTCTTTGGGTGCTTTACGTCCTCAAATATATCCCAGTGAGTTCACACCTTGCACTAGACCTCCCCATGTTAGCTCAATTCTCAGAAATCCATGCTGATGTCATCCCTGCTTGGAGGACCCCAAACATTTATTAACCTCATCAGGAGACCCTTAGAGCCCCATTGGCTCAAGGGGCTGGTCCAGGAGCACCAGAAGCACCAGGTATCCCATCAGCAGCAACTTGAGGCGAGAGGACACGGCGGAGCTGGGCTGGCCACCCACGGCCAAATCCTGCCGTGGAGCGAGTGTTGGGTGCATTAGCATTTGCATCAATCCCGGGTGCAGAAGAGCCGGCTGGGTGGCTGATTTATCTCCTGGCTCGGGAGCAGAGCTGTCAGTGATACGGCATCAGAGCGCTGTCGCCGGCTGTTAATAGCCGGGCGGCTCAGGGTCGCGCAGGTGCACGCCGAGCCCCGTGTGACAGCCCGCAGCCCGCGCAGCTGAAAAAATATGCCTGGCATCTGGTGCTGTCCTCGTGTCTGGGCCTCTGGGCTGGCATGCCAGCCCCTCACAGCCGGTGCCTCCCAGCGTGGCCGGAGCTGGATCCTTACACAAACACACAGAGGCAGCCGGAGCAGAGCTGTGCCAGGGACGGATTTGGCCCTGTCGTGCAAAGCAGCTCTCGATCGTGCCTCCAGCCTCGTCTGTGAGGTCTTCACCAACCTTGCCCGTGCCTGCATCCCGCCTCCTTCCAGCTTCCTTCCCCCAGCCAAACTGTGCGTCATCATCCTCTTCCACCTGGTCCTCTGGAGATGCCGTGCTCTCCAGCTTCAGTCCCCACACAGGTCCCTCTGCTTGCTCCTGACTCCTGTCAGTTCTACTAAAAGGGTCATGGGATGCTGGGGCTTGCAGGCTTTTTGAGGTCTCGTTGCATCCATCCTGCTCAAGTAGTCATGGGGAAATTATCTGGCAACTCCTAATGAGCCCATATGGCATGGTTGAGCTCCTGGGTTAGATGGCTTCAGGCTACGCACTTGCTTTGGTTGGGCATTTGTGGCAATCCATGGATACAAATGACTAATAATAGGAAAGCATGTGCTGGGACTGCTGTGTCCACTCCTTTCTGTCCCAAAAAGGAATGGGCTCTCTCCAAGAGCCCTAACCTTGTCTTGAAGGCCAGGACAACATGCTTTGCTGATGAGGTGGTCTGAATTTCATCACCCTCATATCACTTTTGGTTCTTGGCAGACGTGCGAGCCCGTTGCTTATAATACTACTTACCTCTTTAAAAGGGCTGTTCTTCTCAGAGAGCTTTAAAAAGAACCCAAGATCATTACTTCCATGTTCCAGCTGGGGAAATTGAGGTAAGGGAAGCAAAACCAATTTCCCCAAGTTCCACAGCAGCGCTGAGGCAGGAGCAGTGAAGTGCTCAGTCCTGCCCATCTCCAGTGGCTACCCTGCCTTGTGCTGCAGCCCTGGAGGCCAGGGTTTGGTGAGGGAGATCACTGCCACTTTTATCCTTTGGGGTGATTGAGTGTGTCCACAATATTCTTCCTCGCTGCCCATCAGTGCTCCCCTTGAGCCATGCTTAAGGTGTTCCTGGGAAGAAGGAGACACTTGAGGGCAGGTTGAATGGACAACTAGAACATCTAGAAGGGGTGGACATTCTCATGTCATCCTTTTTACAGGGGTTAACCATTCAGAAAAAAAGCCAGGGAAATGTTATTTTCCCAAAGACTCTGTCAGGAACTTGAGTATTTTATTACATAATGGTTAAAGATGCTTTACAATAAAGCCAAGTAATTTTCACTGGTTTTCTGTGCACGTACTTTTCAAGAAAGAGTCTTTCTGCCCTTAAGTCTGAAAAAAAGCGCAGTAAGGAAAAGGAAAGCTTGTGATATCCATCTTTCAGTAGAAGGATATGGGGTAGGGGGATTCCTTCAAGATCAAATGGGAGACTGGTGACTGACCTGGGAATGCTATCCATTGTAACTAAAGCCCTTATCCGGTGATTTAATGACTTGCTCTTGTTCTAAGTATGAATCTTTTAAGATAAAAACTGATGCAGAAAAGGAGAATGATGGAGAGCTGGATGCATTTTGATCCATTCTTCCCTGTAGCTGGATCAAGATCCAAAACCAGAAGGAAAATGTAAAAGAGAAAAGAGTTGATGGAAACACAAGAGTCACCAAGCTAGAAATGTCTTTTCTAAACATTGGCTCTGAAAGCCAGAGATGGAAAAAAAAGCTGTATTTCAGGTGGGGAGTGAGTCCTGAGCTGTAGTTGTTGTTCAAAGCCTGATGATCTTTGGACTTGGCTGAGCTAATGGCTGTGTCACCAGTCACCATAACACAGCAGTGCAAAGGCAGCTGCCAGGTTGGGGGACAAGCAGCAGAGCATAGGTAACCCTGCTTAGGAGACCCCTCATGGATCCCTACCTGCTGATCATAGCTGGGATCTGACTCCGAAGTTCTATGGTTTCTCTCCAATTTATTCATGGATTAATCAGATTTATCTGTGTAGAAGACCACCTCTCCTTGGGTGGCTTTTCCCTGTGGAATGGTGACATTTGTAGTAGAAGGTGGGTATGTGCTGGTGATGGGTGTCACAGTGCTGTGTTTAGCTGTGAAAATGCTTCTGAATGGTATTGAACCCTGCGGATTTGGAGTTCCAGGTACAGCTTAGCCCCTGGGTTTGCTTTCACAAGAGCTCCCCACCCTCCCACACATTGGGTTTTACCCATAAGGATGGAGAAGGCAACAATAAGGGCAATTTTATTGCTCCTTTTTCACCTCTGGAGAAGGGGCACGGTCGACATGTGTTGGTGACTGTTCCACAGTCAGCTGCTGGCCGGACGCAGATTTTCCTTGTTAGCAAAAAAAAGCAAATCCCTAACGATGGTGATTGCTGAGAGTTGGGCCACCAGCTTGCTGAAAGCCACTCCTGCCAGGACACCTACCCCCCCACCTCCCTCCCGGGGTATTTGGGCTCTGTGTGCAGCCTGGCGTTCTGCACAAATGATACAGCAATGAAAAACTACAGATGTGCAGATAAAAATGCCTGTCAGGTCTTTGCCTCCTCCTATGCTGTGGGGAGTTAAAGGACATTTTTTCACAAGAGGAAAGTTTCCTTTTTGTCTTTTACCCACTTTCTGCACTCCTGTAAGGAAATTAATCTCAAAAAAACCCCTCCTATTGCCTCCCAGAAATATAAACAAAAGGCTTCTTCTCCAGTGTTTACTAAAGGAATATATATTCTGGTTTGCTGGAGGGTATTTTCAGAGCCATCAGCACTGCTGTCCCATGCCCCTGCCCCATCCCTTCCCTGGGACTCCCCCTGCAAAGCCAGGCAGCAGCAGGAAGGATTCAGCCTTGTCCATTGAAAGGCAACTTCTTCTGTCAGATGTCATCACTGTGTGGCCAAGCAGACGACGGGGGTATTCCTGCAGGAATGTGCCTTTTAGAAATACCATTCTCCAGCTCCCCGGCCCCGAAACTGCTGGGGCTCTATTTGCCCAGGAAAAAAAAAATTTAAAAAAAAGGAAAAAAAAAAGGCAGAAAAAAAAAAAGGCAGAAAAAAGCAACATACACACACAAGAAAAAAAAAAATCCGAAGGCATCCAGTTGCTCCTGGGCAAATTGCCAGTGATTGAGTGACCTGCTGCTTCCCCAATATTGCATTCCGCTGGCATGTCTTTAGCCCTGGCTGACGCCAGCCATCTAACTCACCCCCAAAGCAAACATTTCCAGTTGGCACCGCTGCCTTGTTTTTCTGAAGAACCAATTCATGCCTCCCTTAAAAAGTTTTACTATATCCATTTTTTTTCTTTTTTTTTTTTTTTTTTTTTTTTTCCTGGTGTGTGGAGCCGCTGGGGAACAGCCGCTGCTTCAGGGATTGCTCCTTAAAAATAAAAACAAAAAATAAATTAAAAAAATAATTAAAAAAAGAGTGATGGGGGATATTTTTTTTTCCACCTCCCTTTTTAGCGAGCATGATAAATCCATTCAGAGCGCTCCTTGTGCGCGAGTGTGGAAACCTTCTGCTAAAAGAGTTATTCTGTTCTCATTCACAGATAATTGCTCCCCGAGGGGCCGGGGAGAGAGCGAGGAGGAGAGACCGATAATCCGGGAGGACATGGATACAAATATCAGGCTGCGGTGCTGAGTGCCTGCTTAATTTATTGGGAACGAGCTGTTACTCAGCATTTTGCAGGATTAGACCTGCTGTAATTTTGTTATTTAAGGAGAGATGGGGTCGAACGACAACAACAACCCACCCGGGGCTGTTGCGGAGATGGGCGGTGTTGGAGAGGAGCACATGCTGGTTTATTTTTTACACTATGGAAAGAATGAGCTTTTAGGACACAAAGTCCTCGTGGCCGGTGAGGGGGTGGTGGGAGGGAAGCGAGGGGACAGTCTGGCTCCGCGCTGGCCGTCCTGAGGTACAGACCCGGATTAGAGTTGCTGTTTGGCCAGCTGGGATGATGTATGGCAGTAGAGGGGCTCCCCTGAAAAGGGCACGGATTTGCTGCCAGATAGCATGGCCAGCATCCTCACTGCCTGGCAGGTAGATGGGTGACAGCACCCACAGCACCCAGGTCACCCAGGTAGGTGACGGACTGGACCATCACTAGGGCCCACTGGCTCCTGCTGGGATTGCAGAGTGCTGGGTTTTTATTGGTAGTGCACCAACCCCACATCTGATGGGCAGTTCTTACCCAGGACTTCATGCTAAAGTGAGAATTCAGCCTCCTTCCCACTTTGAATCTTCCTAGGATTCATCCTGCATTCCCAAAAGAGGGATAAATTACCCATCAGGATGCCAAGATTCTTGAGTAGGGTAAAGGAAAGCACCTTCTCTTTCTCGTCTTGACAGACCACTTCCTTCATTCTGAAATCCCTGTGATATTTTACACATCTGTCTGAATTGTCACTGACCATTAAAAAACAAACCTCTGGGAAGCCAAGGGCTTGGAAAGAAATGTTTAGATTTTCTGGCCCAAGTGAAAGTTTCAGTGACGTTAAAATACAGTAGGTTTTTCTGCACAAGGTTTCTTTCCCTGAGAGAAATAAATATATTTATCTGACTGTCTATTAAAGCATCTACCACCTGAACAGAAAGACCCTAAACATGGCTTTCTGTTTCCTCATGGAGTGGTATAACGAGGGCTCTCTCTGTAGTAATTTGGGCTATTGACTTCTCCCAGATTCTTGGGTATGTTTCTCTCTTGATTTTCTCTCTCTGAATACCCATTCAACTGGGGAAAGGGAAACAACCAGCTCATCAAAAATACAGCTCCTCTTCCACTGTCAAACCAGCAGCTACCATGATGTCCATTTTACAGGTGGGGAAACTGAAGCAGCATGGATGCAATAACTTGCCAAAGGAAAAAAATCTGTTGGATGAGGGGGTCATAGAGTGCGGTCAATCCTGGTTCAATTTGGCTGTTGCAGTCAGAGCACCAAGAGCTGCTCTGGGGCTTCTCCACATACCAATGACAGCCAATGGTCAGCGCTTGGGCAGCAGTGCAGCAGGGTGAGGGGCTGAGGTGGGACACACTGTGTCCTCATCGGCCCTGGGGGGTTTGATCCCTGCTGCTCCACTCTGGTGGGACCCCACCTGGGTTACTGTGTCCTGCTCTGGAGTCCTCATCACAGAAAAAAGTGGACATGTTGGAGTGGAGCCAGAGGAGGCCACAAAAGTGATCCAAGGGCTGGAACCCCCTTACTGTGAGGCCAGGCTGACAGAGTTGGGCATGTTCAGCCTGGAGAAGAGAAGGTTATGGGGAGACCTTCTTGTAGCCTTGCCATACTTACAGAGGGCCTATAAGAAAGATGGGGACAATCTTTTTAGCAGGGTCTGTTGTGACAGGAAAGGATGTGATGGTTTTTAACTAAAAGAGGGGAGATTTAAACTAGATATAAGGAAGAGATTTTTTGTAGTGAGAGTGGTGAAACACAGGCATGGGTTGCCCAGAGAGCTGGGAGATGCCCCATCCCTGGAAAAAATTCAAGGTGAGGTTGGATGGGGCTCTGAGCAACCTGATCTAGTTGAAGATGTCACTGCTCACTGCAGGGACATTGGACTAGATAACCTTTAAAGGTTCCTTCTAACCCAAAGCATTCTTATGATTCTATGGAAATATTTCAGGAGAAAAGAGGTTCCTTTGTGGCAGGAGGATTTAAAAACTCTGGTGATGCAGGAATAAATGATCACTTAAAATTCTCTTGAATGTGTTAGTGAGTAGGATTAATGGTAATTTTCAATCTGGGGGTTGCAGCCCTCAGTGAAGGATACCATCCCAGGGAAGTTTTCCCTTCAAAGACCAATAATTTCTCCTGTCCTCCCCTTATGGATTATTGAGTGATTTTTGGCCAAAACATCCATGTGCTCATTTCATAGTAGCAGCTAGGAGAAAAACTGACAGCTATGAGGTAGTAAAGAAAAATGGTAGAGGGGAGAGATTTAGGAAAGTGGGTCTCAGGCTGTGCTTATAAGCAGTGATGACAGCAAACTCATTTCCCCAGCAGAATGAAACCTGAAGGGCAATACTTTGCTCTTTCAGACTGCTAATGTAACTAAAAGGTACACGGAGGGATGCTGGTAGATTAACAATCAATTAAAAGCAAATTTCCCATTCTGTGTGGTGTGAGAAGGCTATGGGTGATATCAAATGAGACAGGGATGAGGCACCATGGTGAGTTTCTCAGGTAGTGCAAAGACTTTAAGCACATTACTTAGCTCGGGCAACCAGCACAGAGGTGGGATTTCCCTTTTGGTTTGTAGTTTCACCTTCTGTGAACATGTCAGGGATACATGTAAATTCATACAAAGAATTGATTTGATTTCAGCAAAAAGAAAAATGATGAGAATGTTTCCACTGATCTTACAAAAAAACTTAAGCTATGGGCCTAATGTGATCTGACTGTGTCCCTTCAATGTTTTAATGGTGCTAAAAAAGCAAAATGCAAATTCATTTCCCTGGAAATGTCATTCTTTAGCTGTTACCTGATTGGTCCTTTTAGTGATGATTTTGTAATTCTATGGTCTCGTATCTGAATTCTTCAAACTGCTTCCATCTAATTTAAACACCATCAAGAAGGAGCAGAATGGGATTGTGTAACAAAACCAAGGTTAAATAAGCCACAAGAAGCAATTGCTTTCAGTGCATGATATCAGAAGCACATTAAGTGCAGGGCCCATAACATCTCTCTGAATTTATTTCTATGTTGTCCAAACCATGTTTTTTATTCTACACTGTTTTTCATTGGTACACCTGGTGGGATGAAGCAAGACACGGTCAATGGCGGCCCCACAGTGTTTCCACCTCCACTACTGGCAGTTGCATGAGCACGTGGTAGCTGCACCATGAAAGAACCAGCCATAGATGTGCCCATCCCATGCTTGGCCCCATCACGCCTGATCCAACCTGCCCATGTATATGGGAGTTGTGTTTTGGATGGGTCTGTGGGCTGAGCCTGCAGCCTGGTGGGATGGGGAAGCTGCAGCTGGAGGAGGCTCCAGCCCATGCCACGTGAGGCAGGATGAGACCAAACCCTTGCGCTGTCAGCGCCTGGAGAAGCCGCTCTCCTGCTGATTGCAGCTGCCCCACGGGCAGGAGAAGGAGGGGTGCTCACTGCCAACTGCTCCCTGGGGTTAACCCCAAGGCAGCCACGGCCACTCCAGCTGTCGGGCAGCAGTTGCTGTCTGCGTCTCGGCGGCCGCTCATGTGCCTTCCCCTGTGGCTGCCCGTGCCGTGCCACACCGTGCCGTGCCGCACCGTGCCGTGCCGTGCTGGCCAGCCGGCTAGGCGCAGCTGGGGAGCATCTCTCATGGCGCCAGCACCGTGAAAAAAGCTGTTCATTTGGCACCTGTCTGCAAGGTATCTATGGCCTCCCTATAAGCACCTGAGGCTCATGCGGCCTACAGTGGGCAGCCTCACAGCTGAGCTGTGAGGGAGGGAAAATTGCCTTGTATCGTCCCTGTTACATTGCCAGTATCGGTGTGCCTTGGTTCTCTGAGACACCTCACACCCTTGGGGCACCTGGCAGGAGAAGAAGGACTGGCTCTTGGGTTTCTCTGCAAGAGCCTGTCCTCATGTGATGCAGCTGCTGGTGACAAAATAGCTCACTGATGTCGATACCAAGGCCATTAAAAACACTACGACCTTCCTTTCCCTTTCTGGGCATCACAGGACACATACCCAGCCTTACCCTACTGGAATTAGCTAAAGATCTAGTTCTCTGCACTCATTAACATGATAAAACCTCTTGCTGGATGCATTCTGCTCTGGTCTCCCCCAAACCCTCCCCGCACAGCATATGCTCCAACCAAAAAAATTACTATAGTTAGCAGACTCAGAGCTGTAGAACTCCCTACTCCATTTGCTAACTGACTTTTTCATCTGGTGGTTTCCAAGGGTGGTTTCTTTACTTTGGATAGGTCAAAACCGTACTTCCAAACACCCCCAGGTTAGGTCTGAACTGTGGTTTGAACCTTGCTGCTCAGATCCGTGAATGGCCCTGATTATAGATTCTTTTAGTGCCCAGCACTTCCACACTTTCCTAGGGAGAACATAAATAGCATCATAACCGTCCTAAAGCTTAGGAACCAGAGTGCAAATAAAAAGTACACTTCAAAAAAATAGATACATTGCCTGTTTTTGAAGGCAGTCTCATGATCTGGGGAGCCTGACTCATGGGTTTGACAGCTTGCTTCTGTCAATAACATCACCCAACAAGGAGGAGTGATGGGCAGTGTCAGCAGCCCATCTGAAATACTGCTGAGAATATAGATGCTCGATGCAGATTATGCTCTTACATCCTACAAAAATAAATGGTATGTGGAGAGAATTCACGGGGATGAGCCCCCAGAGCTGGCTAAGAGCATTCTCTAGCACCATCTAGTGCTCTGAAAGTTCAGCTTCTTGAAAAATGCTGAGATTTAATCATCATATAGATCGATACCACAGGCAGTTTTGAGCACTGTAGTGTAGAACCGTGAAGTGATGCATATCTTGGAATATATTACATGAAAGGGTGAGCATTAAATTGAGTTAAGTGCCGACCGTGAACCTAGGTAATAAAACGTGGCATATATATTGCAGACAATGCAGAGCTGTGATTTATGCTAGTTGGGCTTTGAAAGGAGGAATCCATATTATTAAAGTACGTGTTCAATCATTTCAGAAAATTGGAATGGATTCATAAATTTAGACCTCAGGTGCTGAACCTCAATATATCCCTGAAGCATTTAAAACATGTCTTCTTTTTCCCCAGCACATTGTCACTTATTTTCTAAATATATCTGCCCCTCTCCAAGCTTGTCCTACCTTAACTTACATAATTCTTATTTTTGCAAGACTGATTCATCATTTCAAGGCTGATTCATCCCCAGAGGTGAATACCCCACTTGGATGAAACAACAAAGGGGATAGTGATGTGCAGCCATCGACACCTCCAGCAGCTGAAAGGAGATGTGTATTGAATCTGGCTGTTAAATTGGGGAAATGGGGAACAAGTAACTGTACAGATGCCACCGGCTGTTTGGTTAAAAGCCCACGACTCAAGCCAGATTTGTCAGACACATTCTCAGTAGCCAGCAAAACCCACGGCAAATCTGAGGCCAAGTTTTAAGTGTCACGAAGGGAAAACAATGGCACTATGCTGTCATTTAAATACTGTATTTTCCTTATTTTTCTGCTAGACGAGGTTGTATGGAGCCATTGTTGAGCTGTGAACCAAACCTGTAAGATTTGCTATTTGATTTTATGCCTGACTACCTATTGCATGATGAGCCAGGAGTTGTAGAAGGACAAGGAGCCTGTATTTGAGGTGTAGCCCACTCTTTTTGGCATGCGAGTGGGACATGGCACCTCCATATGGCCTCTCCATCACTAGTGCTGCTGAAAGTCTTTCTTGAAGTAAAGTTCTCCTGAGCCAAACTGACACAAGAAAAAAGGCATGAAGAAGACAGCAAGAGGTGCATGGCCTGCATGAAATGGTAATAGACTCAATACATGGTATCTTTTAAAGTAGATGGCACAAAATGCATGAAAATATACAGATGGGGAGCAGTCAGAGATGAGGAATACATGGCCAAGTGGCGTCCCATGTAGTACAGTAGATTTGACTGTCTACACTAATGACTGGACATGGTATCCAGGTTTGGTCTCACCAGCACTGAATAAAGGGAAGGATCACCTCTCTTAACCTGCTGGCAATACTTTGTCTAATGCAGTCCAGGATACCATTGGCCTTCTTAGCTGCAAGAACACGTTGCTGGCTCATGTTTAACCTGGTGTTCATCAGATCCTTTTCTGCCAAACTGCATTACAGCTGTGTGACTCCCATCATGTGCTAGTGTATGGGGCTGGTCCTCCCCAGGTGCAGGATTTTGCACTTGTTGAACTTCACAAGGTTTCTGTTGGCCCATTTCTTCAGCCCACTGAGGTCCTTCTGGATGGCAACATGACCCTCTGGCATATCAGCCACTCCTTCCAGCTTGGTGTTGCCTGTAAACTTGCTGCAGGTACACTCTGACCTATCATTCCAAAAGTTAATGTAGATGTTAAACCGGACTGGATGCAGTATTGACCCCTAGGGTACAACCTCTAGTTATTGGCCTCCAACTAGACTTTGTGACACTGATCACCAATGTCTGGTCACATCCACTCAGACAGTTTTCAACCTACATCACAATCTGCTTGTCTAGCCCATACATCAGCAGTTGTCTATGAGAATCTTAGGGGAGACAGTGTTAAAAGCCTCACTGATGTCCAGGTAGATAGTATCCACTGCTAATGCTCTTGGACTGAGGCTTTCTTCTTTTAGGGGGATCTTTTAAAACCACACTGGTTGCAGTTTTAGAGAACTCCAGTGATAAGGGAATGTAGGCAATTGCAGAATAACGTGTCACCAGAAGCTCCCAACAGGAAACTAAATGAGAACAATTACAGTCTGACTTTTACACTCTATGGGGACAGTGATATTATTGTAATAATGCATATTTACATGTGATGGAGCTCACGTTTGTTGGAAAAGGTGCCAAACAAATACATCTGAGCTTGTGAAGTTAGACCCCCCTGGTGTAATGCAATAATATTTCTTTGAGTATCTGGGATTCAGGATTTCTATTCTTGTGCCTGGTTCTTCGGATAGAGAAGGACTATCTCCTTGGGAGGGCATTCCTCTGCAGACTGAGATTGCTTATTTCTTTTAAATAACAATTCCCCAAATATTTTGAAACGTTAATTTAAAAAAAAAAAAAAAATCCTTTGAATCAAAATAGTTGGAGTCTTACTGGAAAAACACTTTGTTGTACCCAGTTTATTTCTGGCTCCATTTTAGCAGTATGTGTCACCAAAAGCTATTTGAAAAACTTGCCAAAAAATGAAAATCATAGAACAGCTTGAGTTGTAAGGGACTTTAAAGATCATCTAGTTCCAACCCCCTGCCATGGGCAGGGACACCTCCCACTAGACCATGCTTCTCAGAGCCTCATCCAGCCTAGTCTTTAACACTTCCAGGTATGAAGTATCCACAACTTCTCTGGGCATCCTGTTCCAGTGTCTCACCACCCTCTAGTAAAGAACTTCTTCCTAATATCTAACTTAAATCTATCCTCTAGTTTTAAACCATTGCCCCTTGTCCTGTCACCAGAAGCCCTTATATGAAGCCCCTCTCCAGCTTTCCTGTAGGCTCCCTTCAGGTACTGGAAGGTCTGTCTCCCCAGAGCCTTCTCTTCTCCATGCTGAACAGACCCAGCTCCTTCAGCTTGTCTTCATAGGAAAGGTGCTCCAACCCACTGATCATCTTTGTGGCCTCCTCTGGACCCTCTCCAGCAGATCCACGTCCTTCTTGTGTTCGGGGGGTTCTGTTTAAAAATCTTTTATCTGTTTAAAAGCCTTTTTGTTCTTGTCTTGTTCAGCTCTAATTCAATGTCCATTTTTCTTGTTAAATGTTTTCTTTTAAAACATTTTTCTTACATTTAGAGGTGCAGGATAGAGAGGAGCAAGTAGAAAATTTTACATCTACAGTCTCGACCTTGGCTGAAAAACCTTGAGTCTGAATCTAAACAAGAATGTCTCCAAAGCTGTGGGGTTTGGTTATTCTTGAAATAGCAGGTGGCTGAGCAGATAAGAAATGCTGGTTCTGCCCATTACACAGACAGGAACCAGGTGTGAGGTGCAGATCTGTACTGGAACTTCCTGAAAATTTGGGAGTCTGCAGCCAAAATGCCTCTTGGATCTGATCACTGCTGCACTTCCAATTTTAATTATTGTATTATAGCGTGTCAAGTTACCTGCAACTGAAACCATGGTCTGAAACCATATGTACTTTAATATGCCAATGAGAGCTATGCTAATGAGCAATCAATAGGCTAATATGCAATGACGTATTTTGGACATTCCTGGCCTTCAAAGAAATTCAGTGCTGCTGTTGTGCCATGTATCATTGCAGAGTCATAGAATCACAGAACGGTTGAGGTTGGAGGCAGCCCTTGACATCTAGTCAAACCTTGAGACCAATTCCAGCCCTGCTCAAGCAGGGTTATCTAGAGACAGCTGCTCAGGATCATGTCCAGTCTGGTTTTGAATTATCTCTACAACATTGCCAGGCAATCAGTTTCAGTGTTTGACCATCCTGATGTGTTTTAATTTGTGCCCAATGCCTCTTGTCCTGTCAATGGGTACCACTGAGAAGAGCCTGACTCCCTCATCTTCATTCTCTTCCCTCAGGCATTTATACACATGGATGAGGTTCCACCTGAGCTTTCTCTTCTCCAGGCTAAACAGTCTCAGGATATGAGAGATACTTAATTATCTATATGGCCCTGTGCTGGACTCTCTTCAGTAAGTCTGTGTCTGTCTCACACTTGGGAGCCCAGAGCTGGGCACAGAGCTCGAGCTGTGGCCTCATGGGTGCTGAGTAGAGAGGAGAGGTCACCTGCTTTGACTTGCTCGCAGTGCTTTGCCTAATGCAGCCCAGGATATTTCTGCCAGGGCATATTGCCAGCTCATGATCAACTTGTCCACCAGCACGTCAAAGTTCTTCTCAGCAAAGCTGTGATACAGGTTTTCTCCTGTATTTTTACAACTTATTGTTTAATAAATAGTGAGTCCTCAGCTTTGTCCGAGAAGCTCGTCCTGATTAACAAATCATCTGTTTTCCACTTTGAGTACACATTAGAGAAATCAGATGGTGTCTGATGAATCTAGAGCATACATTATTTCTTAGAGTAGACAAACCACGAACAGTCTTAGTGGGACTGCAGACATTGGTGGTGTTGAAGATGTAGTTGTCACCTGAGGTTATGCAAATGCCTCTCTGCATTAGAAATTAGATGGTGATGTACCCTGGATATCTGATGAGAACCTAACTGAAGTTTCCAAGACGCCTGTGATTATAAGATATATCCCATAAAATCACTGAAGATGAAAAGTAAAGAAATAGTGGATTAATTCTGACAAAAACCTTGCTGTAACACTGCACAGTACATTTATTACACCATCTTCAGAGCTCTGCATCACTGAGTGAAACCGTCATAACCCATCTTTCAACCTCTGCCTCCAGATGGCTTTCCATTGCCTCAAGAGTATTTAAAAAGTTCTTCTGAGAAAATGGAAAAGTAGTACATGCCTGACTCATAGCAAGAGCTTTCCAAAAATGGCCAACACCTCTGTTATGGAAAAATTCACATCCCTGGAGGAGAACACGTAAAAACCTTCAACAGGACTTTATCCAGCTGAGATAAGCTAACTTGTGCAATTGGGTGAAAGTACTATGGATTTATAGCACTTGTTTAAAAGGAACTTCTTTTTAGGTTGTTATGTATTATTCTACATTTCATCTCACTTCTGTACATCCTACCTTTAGAAAGCTTCTTGTATTTGTGGGTCTGATTTAACACGTGCTGAAAGTCAGACACTTGAATCTGCATCTAGAAAACTGGAGTAGCATTTCTTTGGGTTTCTAAGGCAAATATTGCGGTACCTAATTTCAGGCAGCACTTTGTACAAAGATCTGACTCATCTTGAGATTCAGATGAATGAAGGAGTCTTTCTGGTTTTGACATGCTTTGGAGTTGGTTCACACAGAAACACAGGAGAATCTTGCAAGTTATCCCAGAATGTCCTAAAATGACTGAAGTGTGCTCCCAGTACATATTTTGTTTTAAAAAAGAAGGTTATTCATCACTGAGCTAGAGCTCAACTGTGAATCTCTGAGATATAAGACACACATACTGTAGCATTTGAAGACGGGAGGGACCCTGTGATACATGCTGGGCAGCAACTTATTTTATTAACACCTATGAAAAGCAACCCTCAAAAAACCAATTAGTGATTGCTGATTTTCCTTTTCTGCTCCATTCTGGTGAAGGCCACATCACCTTTATGGAGTGGTGTTGGACACCTTGACCTCAAAAGCAGGGCTAAACTCTGCTCAGCTCAGAAGGGGAAGATGAGGACCTTCCACAGGTTTGCAAAACCTGGAAATAAACTGGTCATGTAGTGCAGGAAAACAACTTGTTTTCTCAAGTGTTTTTCCATGGTGATGTGCATGGTTATTCCCCTCTTAACTGCCTGCCCTTCTGCCTGCCCTCCTGCCTGCTCTGCAGGGCAGGTCACTGCACCTCGTATTGGTTCACGTGAAACTAATGAAATCACAGCATAATATTTTCCATACCTCGTATTGTGTCCTTTCTACAGTGAGTTACATTTTGCTTGTAAAATATTTGCTTCATCTGTTTAAAGGAGAGGAGCCGGGGCGGAGAGAAAGTCCCTTTCACAGCCTGATTTATGTGTCAAATATAACACTAAAATGAAACATGTGGCTGATTGCCTACAAAGTTTTATGTCAGGTGTAGAAGTCAGTGGCCCCGTTCATAAATCACGCTGCTCATTTGTAACCATTGCAACAGATTTATATGATTTATAACTGGGTTATTGGGCTATGTCATCAGTGTAAGCATTTTCTTATTAATAAAAGGACTGCTAAATTGAGAGATGGTTTGTAAAGCAATTGCCTATAATTTTTTGATGGGAGGAGGGAGGCACCTTATTGTTCATGGTCTATTAAAACAAAACACTTGTGAAAGTTCTGGGCCCCTCCCTGAGCTCCCACTGCTTTATTCCTTCTCTAGGGACCTGCAAAACAAGCTCCTTATTCATAAATGTGAGATGATGCTGTAAGGATGATGTTTCCGTTGGTGATTCATGTGATTTACTCAGTATGTTTGATTCATCCATGAAGCAAAACAACCTCTGGCTGAGGGACAGATGCTTATGGGGATTTGACATTTGATTTTAGCTGGGTTATTTGGGGTTATGAACAAGGGTGGTTTTTCTCTATATAACAATTTACCCGGAGCAGGAAACCAAACTAGTGCCCTAAAATTTTGCCTCTGGTCTGTATTTGCAAAGGAAAGGGGGCATTTCTGGTAAGGTTTAAGTTGGACTCTGTCTTCTCAAATTCCTCTTCTAAAGGTCTGCATTATGTTGCAGGGAGTTAAACTGATGGCACCTTCTAAAAAGGCAAGGATGGCATCGCATGGATGGGAGAAGAGCCTTGGGTGCAGTTGTTTCAGGATGCCTTAGGGTGGAAGATATTGTGTTGTTTGCTACAACTGGAGAATCCTCTAGCCAAAACAAGGTCCTCCACATATGTTGGGAAATAGAGTTAATTGAGATTCCCAGAAGTGGCTCCAAAAGGGACCCAGGAGGTCATCTGACCCCAAGGTCTGAGACAGGTAATCCTGCTCATAAAAGGGAACTTCCTGGTTCATAACAGTTAACTTCAAAGTCCCAGGTCTGAGTACCCAGAGTCTTAACTGAGTTAATTTATGCTAAAATTTCACAATCGATGGTCCGCTCTAATACCTTTTTTTAAATAATAATAACAAATAGGCCTGATGTCAAGAAATCATTCAATCTTTTAATATAAAAGGGCCATTCATGATTTTTTTAAAATTATTTCATATGTGAAGTCTCTTATCATTAAAAATTACTACAAAGACATGCATCTACAGTGACTTGTAACAGTGTTTTATGGAAGCTTTTAAGAAAATGTCCCCCAAAAGCTATATCTGAATCTTATTTAATTATTTTTGAAGTTGAAGTTGCCAAGCTAATGGCTCCAGAAATTGGCTCAGCTTGCTCTTGCTGTGGAATGTCTCCCCCGTGGGACTCTGGTAGTAGGTGTTTATGCATCCGCAGCTGACCCTGGATTTGTGGAAAACTACACTCCATTTCCAGCCAAGCTCCAGGGCTGGACACTCCACCCACCCCTCTGCCATGATGCCCAAGGGGAGACTGGAGGAGCTGTTGATGTCTAATCCGTATTTATAGTTGAAGTTGCCAAGGTCATGGCCAAGGAACTGACTCAGTTCAGCCTTGCTGTTGAATGTCTCCCCCATGAGGCTCTGCTAGGAGGTGTTGATGTGGCCACAGTAGACCCTGGATTTGTGGAAAGCTTCCCACTGTTTCCAGCTGCCACCCAGGGAGAGCCACCCCTCTGCTCTGATGCCTGGGTAGGGCTCGGGGCACCCTGTTTTAGATGCAGCCACCCTGACAAAAACCCGAGAGAAAGCTGACAAAGGACAAGACTTGCCAAAGACCTGGTAAAGATCATCTTGGCGCCTCACAGGCATTAAACAGCACCTCATGGTCCAGGCTCTTAGCCTGCCTATGTCACGTGCTCGTCCCCCCATTCTAGTTAGAATGACCACAGTGCAGATGCAGCTGGGGTATAAATGGAGCCCTGAGAGAGAGAAGATTTGTGTCAGCTCCCTTGGAGCAAGCAGGCCTTGCAGTCATGGACACTCTCATTAGATCAGGGACACCACTCAAGGATGCTTCCGCAGATTGAGTGAGTCCTCACCCTCCCTGTTGGTGAGTGAGTATTACTTGTGGGTATATCCTTGAGTAAGTCCTCACTCCCTTTGGGTGAGAGACCCTTTTTGGGTACCCTCAGCAAAGGAGAAGAAAACAAAACTCCATTCTTCATGGGATCAGTTCCTGTGTGAAGGTTAAAAAAAATCTCAGAACATTTAGTAAAACTGATCAAAAGTGGCCATAACTTTTCAATGGAATTTAAAAAAACTGTTTTAATTAAATATATATATAGTTATAAGTTATTTGTCTTCCTCTTTATTTAACTGGGAATGTACACAGGGCAGTGGTGGTCTCTCTACCTACACTGATACTGGGAAATGAAATGTGCCTGAGGACACTTCTATACTTTGAGGGCAACTGGTGGGTGATGGCCTTTGGCTACCCTACCAAACGTCATCACCATCCAGCCAGGTTGACTGTATCCAAAACTCTAACTGGGAACAGGTCCGGGGCTTCTACAATCCCACTCAGAGACTGGAATGGCTTGGAGATATTTCCAACGGGTTTGGGAGAAATTTGCACCAGAGGGTGAGTCTAACAATTTCCTCATGCGGACAAATACCTAACATGCATGGGAGTGTTGCTGGTTGAGCCTGAATTGACCAGGAGAGGTGCAGTCTTCCCATGTGATGTTCAAGGGGTGCCAGCAACAGGGGATACCCTTCCCAGGTGTCTTTATCCGAATGTGCAGCCAAATCTGCTTATAGCATCCATGTCATTCCCGTTCATTTTCCACTGATCTTAAATGACTGTGCCTTGACGGAAGTCCAGATGAATGAGGAAATGCAGATATTGCTGTTTCACAGGTGAAAAGTCAAGGCTTAGAAACTTGATGGAAGTTGTATGTGAGGTCTGTGGCCATGCAGTGATTTCTGGGGACTAATCACTTGTGTTTCTTCTTCGAATGACACACTCTTACGCTGGCTTTGCTGCTCCATGCTCCTCAATCGATGCCAAAAAGGAGTGCAAGCCAAAAAACTTCACAGCTGATCTAGAGCTGGATATTTGGTGCCCTGAAGGCTAGGACCATGTAATGTTGTCAGTGATAGTGTTGGATCCAGCCCAGCAAGGAGCATGTGTTTGAATTAATCTAAAGGAAATAGTATTGAAACACAAGGCTTAAAGTTAAGCAGGTGCTTATGTGGTTTTTTCCATCTGAGGTGGAGAGAAGAAAAGCAGAACCTGGTTGGGCACATATAGAGAGAAACGTGATCCTAATGCTCCTCTTCATTTCATAATTACAATGAGCAAGGTCAGGAGGAAAGTTTGGCCAGCTAAAAGGAATGAGGACCCTGTGCTGCTCCGGAGGGGGATTGGGCAAGGAGTGATAGAACCAAGAGTCTGAAGACCATGTCCATCGTTCACTAATTTCAACTCCATGGGAATCACAGCTGCCTTACCCAGACATGCACTAATTTTAAAAACACATTCTACATTTTCTTCCAAACTTCATTGTTTGTAAAGCATCCTAAGAAACATTTTGTTTATTTATTTATTTCTAAAGCATCCTTACCAGATCTTTCCTCATCCATTTGGCAAACTTTGCTTTTCCACCCTGCTGTTTCCTATGGAACCTCAGCCAACATGGCTTTCCAGCTTGTTGATTTCCTTGTGCCATAATTTTTAGCATTGTCCGTAAATATCAGCTCTGCTCCAGGGATTTGGGGCAATTCATCCTGCCCTCTCTGCTGGCTGCCTGTCCTGCTGCAAGAGCAGAGTGAACTCATGGCCAGATGAGGATCCACATCCTGTAGCCAGTCTCTTCTTAATATAGATAATGGTGGTTTTAATAAAATGTTGGGCACTGTTCTCTTCCATTTTTACCATTTCTGAGGGTCTATTGCTTGATAATTCTTTGCAGTCTTCTTGGAGGCTGACAGAAGCAACTTCTGCCCCAGGATCAATACAAACTCATGGGACTTTGTGCTGGTGAGAAGGTGTACAGGTGCCTGCCAGGAGGGAAGGGGTCACAGAGGTCTCCAGCATGTGGATATCACAGAATGCAGTTACACAAGACAGAAGGTATTGGAAGTCCTCTCATCTTACCTCAGGCTGTTAAGGCCTTTGGTATTCCTTGCTAAGTGTCCATTTGCTCGTCTTGGTGTTAACAGACAGTCCTTGGGAGGCAGGTCTTGAGCTCTTTGGGAAGTGTGTATTTTCACTTTGCCTTCCTGGTGAATCAATCTATCATCTGCCAATGTGATGTGTGAATATTCTTGTTTTAAATTATTTTCCACAGGTAGAAAACCTGAGTGGGTTTTAACTCATTTTTTTTTAGCTGATAAAGTTTATATTTTTGTAAATATCTGGGAAAAGGGACTACTTTACATGTGAACATAGATTGAGAAATAAAAATATCAATCCAAAAGAGAAGTTAAAAGCTTGTGGCATCTTCAAGAGTGTTGGTATCACAGAATAGTAAGGGTTGGAAGGGACCTCTGGAGATCATCTTGTCAAACTCCCTTGCCAAAGCAGGATCACCCAGACCCAGTTGCCCAGGAATGCATCCAGGTGGATTTTGAATCTCTCCAGAGGAGACTCCACAATCTCTCTGGACAGCCTGTTTCAGTTCACTGGCACCCTCACAGGAAAGCAGTTTTTCCCTATGTTCAGGTGGGATCTCTTGCATTTCAATTTGTGTTTGCTCACCTTGTCCTATCACTGGGTACTACTGAAAAGAGTTTGGCCCCGTCTGCTTGACCCCTGCCTTTTAGATATTGATCAGATGCTCTCTCAGTCTTCTGCAGCCTAAACAGCCCCAGGTGTCTCAACCTTTCCTTGTCAGAGGGATGTTCATGTCCTCTCATCACCTTTGTAATCTCTGCTAGACTCTCTTCAGTAGTTCCCTGTCTCCCTGAAGATGTATGTGGGTGTTCATTGCAGAATGTGTTACCTGAAATAGGTGTAGAGGCTGATAGGGTTGTAGTTTGCAGACTACGATGTTACCCACTCTCCAAACAGAGGAATCATAAATTCAGGCTCCCTTCTGTGCCTCTTGCCACCAGACTCTGCCTTTTGGCACATAGACAGTTCTGATGACAAAGCAAGACACAAATACCCAAATACTTTTAAAGAAAAATTCCAATTTCCTCTTTTCTAAAAAATATTTATGACAAGGAATTCTAGAAAATTGCACTCTACGACAATTATTTAGTAACCATGTTTGACTTTTTGTGTATGTGTTTGTTAGGTTTTGGTTGATTGTGTGTGGTTTGATTTTGTTTTTGTTTTTTTGTTGGGTTTTTTTACCTGTAGTAGGAGCAAAACACAGATAGTGCAGCAGTGCTTTGAGTCTGATGATTGATCCTTTGGGGAAAGACCATGCTTCTGTGTCTGTGACAAATACCCTGGTGGATCTTAGCAACTCCTCACTCAGATTTTGAGTGGCCAAAGGCCAGCTTTTATTTATGATTTCACCTGGTGTCTTTGAACACCAATGTCATGACAGCCTATTCCAAAATGCTTCTTCCAGTGACCTCTGTACTGCTCCTGAATGTATGTGCCTGCTGTACATTGAAGGTCCACACTAAAGACACACCTAAGAAGCACAAAACCCTCACTTTATATTGTTGCCATCCACAGAATATGCCAGGGATGAGAAGTGGACACCCCATGAAGTGTACAGTGATGTTCGGGTATGGAGTATCTCTCCATAAGGCAGACTGGGGAGGACTGGGGTAGGGGAGGGATGTGCTGGAGGTGGAAGACAACAAAGGGCATGGTTTAAGGGTGGCAACCTCCATCCCTAAGGCTATTTAAGTAGTAACATAATGAAGTGATAATTTATGGCTCAGTTTTCTTCTGTCTTGCACCTTGTGTGGTCCTCTGCTGCCAGACAGTATTGGAGCGGAATTCCCCACTCTCACTGTTAACAGTTTCCCAGTGTGTGAGAGCTCAGATTTATTGTGGGGGAAATTGCCTTTTAACCGACCAGCTGGCATCTGCTCTAGGCCTTCCAAGGTTTTGGAGCAGTGTTGTTCCAGAGAGATGGGTTCAGTATCAATTTCAGTTTTATATATTTTATTAGAGTTGTTAAATAAACTAACCTAAAACCAAGAAAACATCACTGAGACAAAGCTTTTTCTTAATAAAAAGCTGAATTATCACAACAATAAAATACTTGAACTATCAAGTGGACTGGCAAGCACATGACGGTTTCTGTGCTGGATTGAAGCTGAGTTATAAACTGTACTAAAAGTGTAGTCAACTCTTTTGTAAATCCTAAGAGGGACTCTAGGAAGGTGGCTTCTAAGAAGGTGTAAAATGTTAGTCAGGAATTTTAAGACTAATTCAAATGCATTCTAAAAAATTCCGATTAAATAGTTTAAATATCCTTGTCTGAACCATTTGAACTCCTTGTCTAAGCCATTTCCTTACATTTCATTTTTTTTTATGTTTAGTCTCAACTTTCTCTGCTCTCTGTCCCAGAAGAGATGTCATAATTCAGACTTAGTGGAGTATTATGTAACAGGTGGTTTGGAACCTTTATTTACTGGGATTTTAATGACAGCTCAAAATTTGGGGACTTCTAAACATAGGACATGTTTCATCAAGTGCCTTTGTTGACTTTGGAATTGTTTGGACCTGGAGGACTGACCTTCTCCCATGGTAGTTTTATGAGTGCACGCATCCCCACAGGCACACAGCCACTAAAGCTAAATGGCATCAGAGGGTAATTTGGGCAGAAAAAACCAGAAACATGGAAAACAGGAAACATGGAAAGCAGCTTCAGCTGAAAATGCTGAAGCCTTAAAAACTTGTTCTCTGTTACTGCCTTCTCCACTCCTCCTGCTCTCACAGTGATGTGGCTGAAGCTGCTGACAAGCAGGTGATTGATTGTGGTTATGGCAATTCTTTGCTGGCCAAAAGCTCCTCATCATCAGGCCATCTTTGAACATAGTACAACACTACTAAGATGCATCCAGAGCAGCAGTCTTCCCTTGGGCATCTTGTTTCAAAAGGTGGGATTTCTAAGCCATGCATGGGCTTCTTAAAATTCATAAATTCTATTTTCTCTGCCATGCAGCGTACATTGCTGAAGTTTAGGGATGTATCTAGTACACTGGAGCCCTGCAGCTTAGTCCAGTCAAATCTGAATTAGGTCACTGTTGGTCATTGTTAAGTAGGAAAAGTCCTGCACAAGCCAAGAATTTTTAAAACATGGAGCATTTTGCATAGCAGAAATTACTGCTATGTTTTCCTCCTAGTAAATAAACAAATAAACAGTGAAACACAATATGTTGGGACATCAGGTCACTTTGGAGTAATTTTCCATGGCCTTATTTGAGTTACTAGTCCTAAGTTTTCTGAGAAGTTGTTATAAACTTCCCCAAGCAAGATGAATAGGAAAATCCCAGCCCAGGTGAATCAGCTGCCCAAACACCCATCCACCAGCAAAAGCAAAATAAATTTTACACTAGCAGGGAATCTCAGCATCATCCTTCTGTCCCTTGCCTTTGAGAGCTGACACAAAGGCTGATTCTTAGTGATGACAGGGTGATTATAACAACCTTGTTTCCGGGCAGACGGCTCGTTGTCAGTGATGTACATCTCAATGGTGAAATGCTGCTGAAAGTGTGATCAAGATTAGTCTTGTTTGAAATGCAACATTTAAAATGATCAAGTATAGGGAAAAATACATGTCTAAAGAAAATCGAAGTTCTAAAAGCAAGCACTCACATTAGGTGCCTAATCAGGAGCTTAACTAGGAGCTGTCATTTATTAAGGCTCCCTGTGCAACTTGTATGCTTCTGTGCAGGGAGAGGCTTGCCAAGAGTAGGGAGAAGTTCCAAGGACTTAGTGCCATAAGGCAATCTGTTCTCAGATCACACAATGGCATTGCTACTTCTCTTCCCTCCCCTTCCCAGCTTTCCACCCCATCACTGGTTGAGTCCAGATGTATCTGCCTTTCCTCAATACACACAAACTATTTCTTCTTTCATAAGCTGCCCCTTATTTAATGCAACTCGCTGTGCTGCTGTTCTGTATTTTGTTCTAGTCATTGTAGAAAATCTGTTTGTAGGATGGGCTCATGACAGTAACAAAACCCAGGACATGCTTGAAGAAATCCTCCTAACTGGTGAAGAAATTGCTGTGCTACTAAGTGCTCAGCTGGTATTCACCATGCATTCATGTTGCTTCACATTTTGACTCTAGGCTGTGCTAACCACACAGCATGATGGGTCTGCCCCATCACAGGTGTTGCATGAGTTGTGGTAGCACTTGGGAGCTACTAGCACGTGTATCTAGACTAAAACCCAGCTGCTGCATCATTTCTCTCTGTTTTTCCTTCACCCAGGGACCTATGTATACAATGATCTGGACATCTAGGTGGGACATCCTGGAGTAGGCCAGACATCCTGGAACTGGGAAGGTGACCTGAGGCTGGACCAAGCAGAGACAGGATCAAAATTATGGAGAAGCTGTCACATGAGATGGGACTGCTGGATTTGGCTTGTTTAGTTTAGCAAAACAAAAGCTCAAGGGAGGATGTGACGGCTGTCTATAAATATAGTAGGGAGAGAAAATAGTTATTTCAGCCTAAGGACAATGTTGGCAAGAGAACAAATGGACATGAAGTGGCTGTGAATAAACCTAGGTTAGAAATTGGGGAGGGTTGCTAGAAATTGGGGTAACGAGCTCCCTCTTAAGCAGGAGGGAAGAAAACAGTAGAAGATGGAGACGGGTTGACTTACGGAAGGACTTTTATGATATTTTTGCTTAGCACTGCAAATATCAGCAATACAAGAAGTCCTCCCAGTCCTATGTCCCAGTGTTCACTGGTTGAGGTGCTGCTAGTGATGCAGTAGCTAGGCTGAAATGAAGAGTGGGTATTTCTTTTACAGATTTTCAAGGCAAAACTGAAATCTAATACCCAACTAACCTGACCTCTCCCCAGCACAGGTGATACCTGTATCAAATCCAGTGTTTCTGGCATGACTTGTGTCCTTACTTCAGGCAAAGATTCAAAATGACGGGGAATTCACCACCTCTGTGTTTTGTGACGGTCTTTGTAACAGCTGCTGGGACGTCTCCTGCAAAATATAAAGACTCTGGGACTGAGAGAGGATCAGCAGCAAACACTTGCTGATATTTCCTCTGCTGGCATTTCTCAGCTCAGATAATGGTACCAGGAATCTCACGGAGCGGTGCGATCACCCACACCCAGTTGCAGGAGCACAGTGACACGGTGACACGCGCTCCCTGCCTCCTGCACCGGTGGAGGTGCTAAGGGCTGGTGTTCGCTACAGCTTGCTCTGCAGTGGCTCTGCACGGTGGTTTAGGTGCAGACGGCAACTAGAGCACCAACAGCTGCTCGCTCACTTCTCCCACCCCGGTGGGACGGGAAGGAGAACCAGAAAGAAAAGGGAAAACTCCGTGGGTTGAGATAAGGAGAGTTTAAAAGAACAACAGAAAGAGAGAAGAAACAACAGTAACAACAATTATACTAATGAAATAATATATAAAGTGAGTGATATACAACACAACTCATCTGCACTGTGAACTGGCCACCACCCAGGCTTTCTCCAGCTGGCTCACGCACATTTTATATACTGGGCATGATGTCACTATGGTGTCAAATATCCAACTGGCTGTGTCCTGGCTTGGCTCCCCCTCCCAGCTTGTTGTGGGGAAATGAACCTCATCCTAGCTGAACTCAGGAGAAGAGGCTAAAGGAGGGGCAGGCTGAGGAGAAATGATTTACCAGGCACTGCTTTTTTGCAGTTGGAGGGCTGTTTCTGGCTGCTCTGACCATGACTCATGAGGACGGTGCAATCAGCACAGTGATAGCTTTGTTGCTGCAAATGAGGAGGCCAGGAAACCACTCAGATTTTTTATGTTTTTCCATTCATGGAGATGAGACCATGTTGAAGCATGGGAAATGTAGTATAGATTTAAGAAACCATGGAGGTGTTTGCCAGACTTGAGCTCTGTGCCTCTTCCAGGACAGGAGCATGCAAACTTGCTTGGCATCTCTTTCACAATGGCTTTTGCACCTCAGTCTTGTCCCACAGCAAAGCCACTGTCAGTCTGCAACCCCAGTCATTCCTGAGTTGCATGACAAAGTCTACAGGTGTAGACTGAGGCTGTGCCAAGATCTTAAAGCCCAAAACCATGTGGGAGTTGTTGGTAGCTTTCCCTTGCTGGGATTTCTCAGAGAAGATAGAAGTTATTGCTGGGAATGCCCCCTGGCCTGAGCAATGATCATTTCAGCAGGAACAATGTATTTCTGTCATGCAAAGATGACTCACTGTTGCTGTGGTAATGGTCTGAAAATGGCCATGGTCAGGGATCATGCACCTTCTGGCCAAAACAAGCCAAGGAACCACGGCTCACAGATCACTTAAGGACATGGACAGCAAGGACATGGACAGCGTGTCAAGGGAGATCCTGGAGTATGGCTTGGAGCAGGCATATTGTGGACAGGTGACAGTATGCCCCACATGATGACAGGAAGGTCAGTAGTGCATTGTGCTTCTGCTTTGAAATGTGCTGAAACAAAGAAATCCCACAACATGGATTTCTGATTTACTAGAAGTAATACCATAGAAGGATGTAAAATTCTAGAAGTGTTAGTACTTTGATAATATTTTTTCCATGAATTGCATAAAATTTATGTATTAGAGTTGATAAAAAAAGACAGAAAATGCACTGAATCTTTAAACAAAATATTTAAAGACTTACAAATAAGGTTATTGTGGATCTGACCATGGAACATGGCCATTGTAGGAATATGGTATAATCACATCATTGAAGACATGAACAGAATGTTTCTCCTTTTCCATTTCCACTGGACATGAATGTCAGGAAGATCCTCAAACTATTTTGACCAAAAAAGGTGATCTCATCAAAGACTGTTCTCTGTATTATCCAGGAGACTAGAATAGCAGAAAATAGTGTGCCTAGCAGCAAGACCTTCACTGCTATGTTTTGTCCCTAAATTTTGTCTTAATTGTATATTTGTAAAATTCCCTCCAGAAATTGCTGTCCTGAAGGCCTTTTCTTGGAAGATCTGTGGTTTTCCCATCTCTTGTCCTCCCAGTGTCCCCCAGAGACCTAAGTCACTGTCACAGTTTGGTATCAGGGCAGCCCACTAGGCCTATAACAGACACTCTCTGTTAACCTCCCTCCCCAAAGGGGAAGAGAAAGAGAATGAGGGAGAGAGGCTCAGCAATTAGAAAAGGAAACTAGAACAGCTTTAATGAAAATGAAAATAATCATAATAATAAATGGAATATACACAAATATATACAAACCCAGTATCGAACCCAACCCCCCGCTGGCAGTTATGTCACCATCACCACTGATGCTGTGGGGTAGGCACTGGGAGAGTCCAGGCTGGGCCCAGCAGCAGATGAGAGCTGTGTTCAGGAGCTGGATTCTGGTACTGGAGTCAGGAACACACAGATTGGGATCGAAGGCAGAATGGACAGAGTCCTTCTCAGATGCTCTGAGGAAGAAACTGGAAGAGGACCCAAGCCAAGCCAAGCAAAGCTGGCAAAGTGAGCCGAGAGAGGTGAGATCCTTGTGATCCCTCAGCTTTATACTGAATATGACATGTCTGGGATGGAATCCCTTAGTGGTCAGTTTGGGGTCACCTGTCCTGTCCGCTCCTCCCTGCAGATGGGGCCTTTCACTTTCTGCACCCCCAACATGGTGCACAAACTCCAGCAGTGGCCTTGTTCTGCACACCAACCCTCAGTACTAACTCTAAACATAGGGTGTTATCACTGCCAGAAGCAGACACTGCCTGGGAAAACAGGCTGCTAACTTCTGACAGTGCAGTGAGTTAGAAGAACTGAGCTGAAAAGTGAAATCACTGCACAGAATTAGTTCTGTTTGCACTCAAACCAGGACAGCCACCCTTTTCAGGTGGTGGCTCTCCTGTTTGTGTCAGCCAAGGTGTGGAAGATGCTGAGGAGAGTCAGTGCACAACTGCTTCTGTTCCCAACTCTAATCTTAAGGACAAGTGTGATGGAAAGGTTGTATTTCTTCAGCTTATGAATGCTGTTCACATCTTTTCCTTGTACTCTGCGGTTTCTTTTGAGATGTTAAGAAGCGTTCCAAATCTCTTTCTACAAATACTCATCTCTATAGCTAAGAAGCAAGACAAGCAAAGGCAGTGCTCTGAAGGGATGCACATGCCAGTGTCAAGGGCAAGGGTGACTGGAAAGCTTACATAGTCTTATTGCTAGCTGAGCTCAACATGCTAAAGTTTTCCTTGCCCACAAGAATTTAAATGGGGAGGAGACATCCTGCCAGAATAACCTGGGGCAAAGACGGACACCCAAGTGCAAAAGCCAGTGCCAAGACAAGCAGTGTGGGGTAGCAGTCAAGCACTTGCCAATGGAGACAGCAGTGGGAGCCCATCCACAGCAACCCAACAAGAACAAGTTCTCCACAAGGTAATATAAAGTGTGATCCAAGGAGGCTCGACGACAGCCAATTGACCCAGGTTGTGTGCATAAGGCAGTTAAGCATAACCTAACTATGGCTGTTGTTGATATTACTTCATAGGCAGTAGTTGAATAATTCAGCAAAAGCCTCGATGTTTCTCACAAAACAGAAATCAACAGTCACTGGGTATTAATCGAGTGAGAAAAGTAATTAGGTCTAATTTCAGATGTCCCAGCCAATTAAATAACAGAGTGAGAAAAGCTGTGTAATTTAGCTCTGCTTGTCAAAAATAAAATTGTTAAATTGTCCACTTTTGCAAATGTCATGCTGGGCCCTTGAAAAGCTTAGGCAGGGCTTGTTTGGGAAAACACGCAAGTTGTGGACAAGGTGTCAAGACTAAGTGCACCTTATGTTTTTCTGGTTCATAACACTTGGATCATTTAGGTTTAAATGTTTCAAAGCTCAGCTCTGCCCTCAGGCATTCCCAAGAAACCAAGGTGAGCTCAGCCAAACCAAGAGCTGTCACCAGGTCTGAGAAGAAGCCTTCAATTCATAAATGAGAAATATGGTCCCCAAAAGGCAGGTGTGTGCGCTCAGCCTGCCAGATGGCAGAGCCCGTGTAACCACTCATCCCTCAGACAAATTTTACAATAACAGTGTTTGCAACTGTGGAGCCACATCCTGGTCTTGACTGTGTGTGAACTCCATGTACAATTGTGCCACTGAATTTGGTAGAGATATACAGGAGTCAAGCTTATGTAATTAAGGCTAGAAACTGGCTCCTAGACTCCAGCCCTCCCTGACGTATGTGCTGGAGCTGGGCCAGCCCTGCTGCAGTCTCAGATATCATGTTGGCTGGCCAGACACCACTGCTTTCTCGTGCTGGGTCTGTGTAAAAACATCTTTGATGACTCGGAAGTAATTATTGCAAGAGACAAGGTCCAAGGTGCAAAGCTTCAATGGAAAGTGCCAAAAGCCCCAGAGTGCAGGAGATAGACGTGAGAAAGATATATGGCATCTGTAGCCTTCAAAGAGACATAAAGACTCTATAGCCAGCAGCTCATGAGGTCTGTCACCCTGAATAACTGACAGGCTGGTTGGCTAATGGGGGATTTCAATATAAGCTGGACCAGGTCTCACATCCACACCCCTTGACCTATCACAATACCCATGCTCAGAGCAGATCCACCCTCAATCAACAAAGCCCATGAAGATTCTATGTTCGGTAACAGTATTTATTTTCCTTTGGCTGCATGAGGAGTGCACATATTGGGGATTCACAACTGATCAAGTGAAATTTTGCATGGCAATGTCGGAACACTGTTGGAAGCCAGAGGAGAAAAATGGGAGAAATGGGTTACAGAGGAGAAGAGAGGTGGGACTCGGACATGTTGCTACTCTGGTCTTGGTTTTAAGCCTCCTCTTGCAGGAGTGCATGTGTACAGCACATTTTATGAAAATGAATAATTTGCACAATAGTTTTCTTGCTGGACCGTGTAGTGACTCGCCTTGCTGGAGCTGCTGGTGGGGTCACCCAGAGGCTGAGGATTTGGGAGTTGGCATCGGCCTGCTAGACAATAAATGATGGCCACCAAACTAATGTCATGTTCACCTCTGAGGACTCATTGGATGAAGACAACTTATAGCCACTGTTGACCTGTGCTGGGTTTGAATCAGTGACCCAGAGATGAAAAGCTTTCTGTCCTAGTGCCAGTTCTTTGACTCACTCTGTTGTAACAATAAATATCCCCCAAATCTCTTGGAACTCCCAGCAATTATAGCCTTAAAATAAACTTATAGCACAGGCTAGCGATTACCAAATGTTTCTTATTGTTTCCCCTCTGGGAGATGTGTATCCCTCAGGAAATGAGTTTCTAATTAGATAGGAGAAGCAGGGCAGCAACAGTAGTGTGGGAAAGCTAAATTAATAAAAGCTTCTAGGTACACTCTGACCACTCCGTACAGAGATCTGACAAAAGATGAAATGTGACTGGACCAGGAGTTTTAAACTTTTTCTCTTCTTGGGAGATGCCTATACCATCTGTGACAGAAGAGGTGTGAGCGAAGGAAGGGAGGATAGAAATAAAGATTCTATTAGACACCTCAGCAAAAAGCTGCACAGGGCAGCCCACAAGAATGCTTCAGCCAGCAAATCCCAGACCATTTGAGGTTACTGGCAACACCCTGTGCAGGACCTGAGCTGATAAGTCTTTGGTCAGGTGAATAAAATACGTGTGTGTCATCTATTCCCCTGAGGTGTTAACCCAGCTCATGTCAGAATCCAGTATTCCTTTTAAATACACAATTTTAGGGAGTCTGGATCCAGTTCAAGCCAGTGCCCTATCAATTTACAGAAAGCTGGGACTGAAACTCTCTGGTCACTGTATGGCTCAAAGAGACCAGTAAGGCTGTAAAGAGCCTTTTGGACACAACTGCTTGTGGTGGTGCATCATGCCAGCTGGAATCCCTGTGTCTGGTTTTGTTTCTGTGATTGCGAGAGAAAGGCCTCTCCATCCCTTGCTTTTTTTTTGCTTCATTTCCTGCAGTACATACCATTTATAAACCTTGGGAATGCACAGAGTCACTTTGAAAATATCTCAGATCTCATCCATGAAACAGTGGTATCCAGAGAAAAAAAATTGGTACAGTCCCTCTAGAAGTGAATGTCATGGTCTACACCCACGCTCAGGTGTTGTCCTGATGTCTGTTGCTACTCGAAGACTAAAACCTTCAAGCTGGATCTTTCTGGGCAAGATGAGGACGATCCTTGTTCAGAAACTGTCTCTCTTGGTTTGAACTGCTTTGCTGTGATGGAAGATACGCCTGCATATGAGGAGATGTGCCCTAAGGTGGGAACCAAAATATGGATGTCACGCACCAGAACATGCATACTGCAGTTCACAGCCATATCCCCGCATGTGCGGAGTGGATGTCTAATGTGAGATTGTTTATAGGGAACCCCTGTGAAGTCTTGTTGTGTAATTTACTCAACATGAAAGAATGGAGAAATCCCATTTGTGTGTGTACGTAGCTCAGAAGCAATGGAGCAGGCAGGATAAACAGCAACAAGTCAAAATAAAACTTTGAAGAAAGAATAAGATTTAATTTTAGGTGAGAATGTTGCCTTTCTCTGGGCAGCTCAGAGCTCTAGTTTATTCTGAGGTGGAAAACATACTAGTCCCTACACGAGTGAGACTATTTTTATTCTGAAGCCAGGCAAACTGTTTTTGCTGAAGATCAGCTTAGCCTGCAAATTGAAGCAAATTGCAGTGATCCCAAAACTACTCATACCAAAAACAAGCCAGACAAAATTAGCTTCATTCTCTTGCAAATGAAGCCACTAAGTCTTGGCCTGTCAGAGTTGCCTTTAAGAAGACGAAATACTTTGTTTTTAGGATTAAACTCAGAGATTTGATCACATCCACAGTTAAAACCTGTGGTTGCTACACATTTAGTGAATCAGTACTCACCTTAAGCTCTCAGTCTATAAATTTCTATTATTCTTTTACTGTGCAGTTTGCCAGATGGGTCTTTATCTTTGAGAAAGACAGTGAAGAACATCCCCACCTCTCCTGGTGGTGCCAAACCACCCTGCTTAGGGATTCCCCTGTGGGTATTGAATCTGAAATGGTGGTGCCGGCAAAACATCATAATTTCACCAATGTATGTTGAAATGGAACCAGTATAGGCTGTAGATGTACAGATAATATACTCAATCCACTCCTTGGGAAACTGGAGGGAATTTAAACATCTGCTATCCCTCAGGTTAGGGTAGGATTAGAGAGCAAATCATCAGGTTGGTATATGGCAAGAGTTTACCCCCCTGCAGCTGTTATTATGTTCACTCTGGCTGTTGAGATCATAAAATAAGACAGGGCACATTCATAATAGCTTAAGGTAGCTCATTTTACTTTGCTGTTGCTACACGTGAGGAGTTTTCATGTGTGATCTTCTGGGAGAGAGGAGGCTACCTCTTCAGACCATACAAATGACTGCTTATCATCTTCTGTAGCTACTCCTAGATCATTCTGCCCAGTAAGACTCTTCTCCAGCATGTGAACATAGCTAGTGGTTTTGTCTACTCTAGTTGTAAATATCTATCAGCAATAAACACATGCTGTGTCCCTGGAGAACCTCACAGCCAGTGGGATGTTGGTATATTCCAACATACTGTCAGGCTTTTTAGTATGAGTACAGAGACTACATAGGGTTGGTCTTCAGGAAAGAGAAACTATTTGAACAAACTCCTCAAGTTTAGGTGGAACTTCCTGTGTTCCAGTTTGTGCCTGTTGTTTCTTGTCCTATCACTGGGCACCACTTAAAAGAGTCTGGCCCCATCTTCTTGACAGCCACCTTTCAGGTATTTATAAACATTGATAAGATTCCCTTTCAATCCTCTCTTCTCCAGGCTAAAAAGCCCCAGAAGTCTTCTCGGACAAGGACTGCATGCATGTTCTGTGTTTGTGAGGCGCAATAAAACAGCACAAATAACAAGATATCTGACCAACATGAGTGAAATAAAAAATGTCTTGAATTTTCCTGTTGTCAAATTCATTCTGGTCTGAGTGTCATATAATCATGGGCAGTAAAAGGTAGCAGTTCTTAGAAGCACCAACCTCCTTGAACTATTTTCCCCTCTTGTTAACAATTTCCATCTCATTTCCTATTTCCGGCTCTAACTCCTGCCGATAATGCTCCTCAGCTAATATTGAAACCAAGAGGGAAAAATATATGAATAGTAGACATCCGATCCAAGCTTTGTGCAGAGAATTCAGGGATGGAATGTTCTTGAGAACAAGAGGGGGTTTTAAATAGAAAAAGATGGCTTATTTAGGAAGAAAATTTGCACTGACACCTATATTCGGTACTGCTGACATTGGTTCCCACGGTGCTCTTAGGTCAAATGTAACCATCTTCTCCAGAATGCAATTTTTTGTTGAGGTTTTGGATTGGTTTTTTGTTTTCTTTTGTTTGTTTGTTTGTTGTGTTGTTTTGTTTTGCTTTGCTTTGTTTTGTTTTCCTTGAGAGGTTCTGCATGCAGACTGTATCTGCATGGCAATTTGCTGCACCACTGCAGCTCATATAGACGTTGTCACTCTGGCTTAAAAGAGTGAACTTGCAAATACCATCACAGTCACTGACTGAGTTTGTGACTGTGTACAATGCTTTTGGTTAGCAATGTTGGCTTGCTGTGCCCTTGCCTCCTACCCTGGCTTTGCAACCTCTTGCTGTGCATCAGTTGTGTCAGCAGTACTTTGTGCAGTCACCCTGAGCCTTCAGGCTTCCAGAAAAGGCATTTTTCCTGCACACCTGACACTGTTCTTGGGGCACAGATGGTTGTGCAGATGCCCCTCTCTGTTGTAGCACTTTTATAACCCAACCTATACTGGAAATACATCAAAGAAGCGTTGGCCATGAAAGGCAGGAAGGGAGTGGTCTGAGGAACCAGTGAATTGAGCAGAGCCAAGGAATGTCCTCAGGCGCTGCAACTCAGTTGTGCTGTTAAATTGTCAGACCCTGGCCAGCACATGCAGATGACTTGGGAGTTGGCGGGGGTCAGGACTGATCCCCGTGGCAGCTTGGACGTGGCCACCCTGCTCTGGAGGACAGCAATATGAACGCATGCCAGTGGGCTTCAATGCCAGGGAGCCACTCTGGGCATGAACGCTGGGACAGACAGTTGCTGGTAGGAAGGGAATAGTGCATTTGGTGGATTCAGGTTTTGGTATTAATGTTCCCAGATTTCTCCGTGTGAAGGGAAAAAAAAAGGAATTTGGAATTTACAAAGCTGCCTAATCTCAAGTTATTTGAGGATCTCTCTCTCCTTTGTGTGTAAGCCAATGCATGCTTGGGGCTCAGAGCTTCTTCCACTGGATATTCAGCTAATCCAGGACTGGGCTACACTGGGAAGGGCAGTCCCAGTTCTCCTGGCATGTAACACTCTGGCCAGATCTTCCTCTACTCTGACTGGTGGCTCTGGCTGGCAAAGACAGGTCCCCAAGATATGTTATGGCTCAAAGTCAGGTGTGCATCTTCCTCCTTCTGGGTCCTGCCACCCCACTCTCTGCTACTGGCTTCAGGATCCCTGCTTTGATTTTTTTTTATGTGTGATTTTGGATCTTTTTTGGGGTATTTATCTCCCACAGGACCTCTGCACCAAACATACCTCAGAGCAACAGGGGACCAATTTCTCTTTTTCACACAGCCATCTAGGATGGTCTTGTGGGCAGAGTGGAGCAGCAGAGCTTTGGGGCACATCCATGCTGGCAGAGTAACTTTATTCTATGTTCATCACAGCCCAAGGCACCATTACGTCTCCCTCCATCACTTCCAAGATAGCCAGTCCTTCCTGCAGATTCTTCACATCCCGTGCCTTCATTTCTCACTCCTCTCCCATCCTTCCCTTGTGCCTTGTCCTGGCCGGTCCCCACCACTGCTACTGTGCAGTAACCTCTCTCCGAGTCTGAGAGCTTTCAGTAGTTAATTTATGTCAATCAACATGTCTTCTGCCTTCAAGATGCTCTCTGCTACCAAGAAAATGTTTCCCTTTTGTCTCCAAGAAATAACATTATAACAGTGAGTCGGGAAAGCAAGTTATGTGTATTATCCATAGAAATATGGATACAAAGGTTCCCCACAGGGCTAGTAAGTCTCCTACTGCCTCTAAGCCATAATTTTTTGTTTGCCTTAATCACAAGTGGTTCATGAATTTTGTTACAGAGATTTCCAGTCTTAATCCTCAGAGTCCATGGTGTCAATGAAAAAGGTGCTTCAGGAACCACCATAACCTGAAAAAAGGTGTGTTTTCATTATCATCACTGTGCTTTATTCCTATTCCATTTTTTCACCATTGAAGGCACTGAAATGAAACAGCATCTGTTGGCACCATGATTTCTGAAAGCAAGCCTTCTTTAGGGTGTTACTGTTAGATGGTCCTCACAACTCTGTAAAAAGGTTTGATTCATCTTCACTTGAACCAGGTGTGACTTGTTTGCCCAGGTGGAGGGAGGTGGGGCCAGGAGTCACAGTGCTCAAACCAAGGTTATTTAGAGCCAAAGGAGGTTGAGTGTGGTCTCTTAGTTTGTAGCTTGAAGGCCTAAGAAGCCTTTTCTCTGGGAATAATAAAGGTGGGAGTGTGGGGAGCCAGGCAGATGGTGGAAAGCTTCAGGGCTAAACTTCACCTGATTCCTATGAGCCAGAGATGAAGTTCTAGGGTTGTCTGCTGCTGTGTAAGACTGATAAATCAAGGTTTTGAAGTGTGAGAAGACACTGCTCAGCTTCCTGGAGTGAAAATGGTTCCTGCTTCTGGATACTACTAAGTCCTTTTAATTCTTTGGAAGTCCATATCCTGGTGAGTTGCATTATGAAAATCAGCAGTGCAGGTCACAATCCTTCTTGTGTCTCATGACTTGTCTCCTGCTCTTCCCTTAGCTGCATAAACTCATGGGGGGCTCCCCAAGACTCTTACAGGAAATGTTCAAATCACTTTCCTTGACCAGCTTTTGGTTGCTTTGACCTGAATGTTGTGACATGCCCTAAGCCCAGCATGGGATAGGGCTGAGCCTCCTGCAAACTTCAGTAGTGATTAGAGTATTCAGTACCCTATGGTTGAGCTCTGTTAGCTGTGGAGGGCTCCTCCAACGAGGGACCATACAGGTCCAGTTATGGGATGCTGTAGGGAGGGAAAGGTCACATCTGAGAGCTGGAAATGCGAGCCTTGGGTGCTGAGAGCAGGTTGTGTTGTATCCATATGGCGTTTGGCACTAGCACAGACCTGTGGGTCCTCTCTCACTGTGTTGGGTTGACCTTGGTTGGGTGCCAGGTGCCCACCAAGCTGCTCTATCACTGCCCTCCTCAGCAGGATGGTAGGGGGAGAAAATAAGATGGAAAAAACTCATGGTTCAAGATAAAGGCAGTTTAATAAAGCAGAGATTGCACATGGAATAAAAATGGAGCAGCCTATTTATTCTCTACTTCCCATCACCAGGCAATGTTCACCCACTTCCCAGAAAGTAGGATTTTGATATGCATAGCAGCTCCTCCAGATGACAAATGTTGTAATAATGAATGTCCCCCCCTTCCTTTTTCTTGGCTTTTATTGCTGAGCAGATTTAATCATAGAATCATTCTGGTTGGAAGAGACCTTCAACATCATCAAGTCCATCCATTAACCCAGCACTGCCAGGTCACCACTAAACTATGTCCCTCAGCACCACATCTATGTATCTTTTTAAATACCTCCAGGGATGGGGACTCCGCCACTTCTGAGGGCTTGACAACCCTTTCAGGAAAGAAGTTTTTCCTAATATCCAACCTAAACCTTCCCAGCACAAGTTGAGGCCATTTCCTCTTGTCTTATTTCTTGCTACATTGGAGAACAGATGGACTCCTACTTGGCTACAACCTCCTTTCAGGTAATTGTAGATAGAAAAAAGGTCACCCCTGAGCCTCCTTTTCTCCAGGCTAAACAACCTCAGTTCCCTCAGCTGCTCTTTGTAAGACCTGTGCTCTAGACCCTACTATGGTATGGAATACCTCTTTGGTCAGTTTGGGTCAGCTGTCCTGGCTATGTCCCCTCCCAAGGTCTTTCCCACCTGCCAACCCACTAGTGAGGGGGCAATGATGAAGAGATGCTGTGTGAGCCCTGCTCAGCAGTAGCCACAACATGGGTGTGTTATCAACACCTTTCTACCTCCCAGTACAAAGCACAGTACTGAGAGGGCTGCTGTGGAGGAATTTATTTCCATTTCAGACAGTCCCAAGACACTCGCTAACCATGCAAGTGTTCCCTGTCCTTCTGAGCCCTTGGCAGCAGAGTAAGAGTGCTGCAATGGGTGGCAAAGTCTTTCCTGGAGCCTGTGGTGCAGGAGGGAAAAGCTGGCTGGAGAGTGAAGGGCTGGGAAGGCAGTGGAAGAAGTTGCAGATATGCCTGTGAGAAAGAGAAAGAAACTGGAGCTCCCCTGCTGCTCTGAGAAGGGCAGGGGATGCTACATCTGGAGAGTGATTGTTTTCTTGACAATATTCTTCAGAAGACAAGAGGCTGGGGAGGTCCATGAACTTCTAGCTTAAGCCGTGGGACAGGAACCGTGCAGTTCATTGCTGGGGTTGGGGGTGCTCTAGGAGGCTGGTGGACAGGCCTGCACTTTTTCAAAGGCTTTTTTGAAGGCCCATTTTGCTGGGTGGGAGAAACGCCAGGGAAGCTGCCAGATGGAATGGCTCCTCTGCTCACTGCCTGCCTCGCACTGGGCCCTGTGCCCTGGCTCCCCAGCAGCTGTTTCCACCATCCATGTAGGTTGTCCTCCAGGAGAGGGCATTGCCAGGATACTTTGCACCACTGAAAATTCAGAAGCAACAGAATGACATGGTCAAATACAAATTTTTTCCAATTGTCTTTGCATGGACAAAAGTGGCCAGTGCCTGCATTTCCAACATCCCATCAGATGCCTCAGGCTGTGAGCATCGCCATGATGAAAGAGTGGGGAGGAGGAATGAAAAGACTTATTTTCCTGGGGTCTCAACAACAGTAAAAAAAAAAGGACAGGGAGGATAAAAACAGCCTCCTGGTGACAGAATCTCAAGAAGGAGGAACTCCAAGCCTCTTGCATCTGCCCAGATCCAGGAAAGAAATAGACTGAGGATGTCTATATGAGAAATAGACACAGATGTGGAGAAACCCTGACTCAACAGATGGTGGTATGGGGTACAAAAGATTTGCTGCTGATTCAACTGATGGAAAGCTGAAGAGCAGCCAAGATGGGTGAGAAAGGGAGAGCCTAAGGCTGGGCTCCAAAACTTAATTTTGGGCACCTGAGTAAGCGAGTGACTTCTCAAAAACATCCTGACTCCAGTGGGTGCTGGCAGCGCTTGCTACAGAACTGCTTCTAGGCAGAGCATGTTGTTTTTTTCCATCAGAAAATGCCAATTAATTACAATGGAAACACTCTGCAGGGCTGTATTTCCTCTGTGAAGCTATGAGAGAAGCCAGGCTGTTTTCTTACCCAGCTCCTTGCAGCCTACCCTGGCAGGATGCTGCAGAGCTGCTGTCCTCCATCTTCTGGTTTAACCTCCACCTCATCCCAGTTCCTTGAGTCCCCCTCCACTTGATGGCCAGGCTCCCACTGATCTGTGAAGAAGGTGAAGCTGTGGTGTATGTTTCTGTTCCCTGATTTGGTCAGCTCTTGGCTTAGGCATCAGAGTAGCTTTTCTGTTTAATTGTGCAACTTATGGGAAGTCAACCAGGGATTAATTTCTTTCCTGTCTTCACGGGCTGGTTGGGGAGATGCTGGATCAGGACTGCCTGCTTTCCTACTGGAAGCTGGTCTGTTTCCAGGCAAGTGGTATGTAAATAGTGTCTGGAGGGATGTTATTAAAATAACTTAATCTAAGGAAATATTTTGATGAAGCTGTCTTTTGAGGGGAAGCACTAAGCTTTTGACTTGCAGCTTTCACAAAATATGTGGCTCTGTGCAGAAGTTCACAGGATCATAGTATGGTTTGGGTTGGAAGGGACCTTTAAAGGTCATCTAGTCCAACCCTGCTGTAGTAAGCAGACATATGTTGAACCAGATCTGGTTGTGCAGAGCCCCATTCAACCTGAACTGCAATATTTCCAGGGATGGGGCATCTACCCCCTCTCTGGGCAACCTTGTCCAGTGTTTCACCACTCTCGTCATAAAAAATTTCTTCCTTCTCTCTAGTCTAAATCTCCTGTCTTTTAGTTTAAAACCATCAACCTTTGTTCTGTCACAAGAGGCCTTGCTAGAAACATTGTCCCCATCTTTCTTCTAGGCCACCTTTAACTACTGAAAGGCTGCAATAAGGTCTCCCTGAAGCCTTCTCCAGGTTGAACAACCCCAACTCTCTCAGCCTTTCTTCACAGGAGAGGTGTTCCACCCCTCTGATCATTCTTGTGTCACTAAAGTTGCTTGTCTTGGGCCAGTGGTGCTGAGAAACCAGAGTATTTTCACTTCAGGACATCATAGCAACAGCTTGAGGATCTAGTTTGATACAGATGTCAAATCTCATTTGCCCTTTGCAAAGATGGAAAGCAGGTGAGTCATGCCCAGAACTTACATCCCTACAGCATCTCCGAATGGAAGCAGGTTTCTGCTTAAAATGCCCTGACCTTGGTTTTCCTGCAGATCTGAGCAGCCTGAGCAATTGAAAACCTGTTTTGGCTGAGATTCAGAACAATCCTGTTCACAATCACTTCTCTTAATAAATAAACACCAGGAACATCTGGTGAGAAATCCCTGGGGCTGAGCATAACATAGATGCAGCACGGTGCTCGAGCTACGCTCAGCTTGATCCAAAGATGGAGAAGTCTGAGCTGAGCCAGGAACAGAGGAGAGAGAACATAAAAAATGGAAAAATTAGTTACATGTTAAAAAACCCCAGCACTCCAGCTTCCATGGTCTCAGGAGTTCACAACTGGCAGGGAGTCTTTAATAAACTAATTAGTGGCTATGGCAAATTGTGGAGGAATCTGTAAGTTGTTGTAGTTCAGTAGTGTTTGACAGTGTCTGGTTTACAGTAGCCAAGATTCTTGCCCATAATTTTTTGCTGAAGTTTTATAAGTAGTGGAAGTTATTTACCCTGTCTGCTAAGATAATGCTTGTTTTGATTGAGACTTTCCTTTAGCGTTTTAATTTTGATAGAATTTTCTGTTTTACAAATACAAAAATAACCTACATAACATACCTATATAACATATATAAAAAAAAGTTACTCAGAGCCTTAAATTAGCTATAGACTAACTGCTAATGGAATAATAGAATATACATTCTATTACTAAAGAGTATAAACACTTCCCATGATTTAGGGACTTAATTTGCTGCTTCTTGGAGGAGTGCAGCAGGAGGTCAAGATCTCTGGGTTGTGTGGCACAGCACAGCAATGCTCGTGAGAGTAGATAAACTTTGCCTGGGTCTCCTTAAGCAACATTTCACTCTGAATAATCCTGGTGATTTAGCTCTGGCTAGAACATGAGGTTTAGTTCCACTTTGCTTTATTGCCACCATGCTTAATTGATTCAACACCAGGATGGAACAGCATAATGAGGCTGCTTAAGTGTAATGAAAGCTTCACATTGTCAAAAATTAATGTTTTGTCTGCGGATTCTGGAAAGATTGCTAATTAAACACTTCAAAACTATTAGATGCAGAGATATGTGCAGATTTGGGAATTTATGAACCTACAGAACTGGAGGGCCGTTTCTTTTCTCATCCAGGGCTACTCTGAAGAATTCCTTTGTCAATACAAATTTCAGGAAGCTTCCTCCCCACTCCCTCTCAAATACCCAGCTATGAAATACCTACCTGGAGATGGTTATCCCTGAGAGACACTTGTTTGTACCATGTAGGTTGATGTCAGCTGATTGCATCCTGCCAAAATGTTTGCTGCTGCTGATTTTATTTTGTGAGCACAGGTCAGGAGGAGGCAGCTGGATGCCCCACATCAGTGACGACTTTGCTGTCCATGTGGCTGTGTTTGTAGTAGGAGACCTTGGACTAAACAGCTCAGTCTCAGTGAGGTTTTCATCCTCTCTAAGTGCCTACTGAAAAGTGGTGGGAAATTTAGTTTCTATGACAAGTTAAGCCTGAACAGCTCTGCTACATCTTCTTTCGTCATATTTTTTTCCATCCCTCTGCAAGCCCCACTCCGAAGCAGCCAGAGCAAATTTGGCTTTCTCCACCAGGTGGTACTGTTAAGCTGTTGTTGGGGGAAGATTTGCTTGCTCCATCCCAAACCCATCCAGTGATCACCTTTGGCCGAGGCTTTCGAAAGCTTTCAACACTTGGTGTACTGAAGTTAAGTTGGAGCCCCTATTAATTGTAAGGGTACCAGCTGAACGAGTGCATTTATGCTCTGTCTCTCCTTCTGTCTCTCTTGTTCAGTGGGAACACTGAAGAACAAACATAGTCTTTCCCCTCCCACACACCTCTAATGAAGGATATGGAGTGGGATCTTCCATACAGCATGCACTTGGAATCCCTGCTTTTATGAAGGTATTTTCTATAGGAGCAGTGTAACTCCCTGGTAGCTGTGGAAAATGCATTGGCTTTAATGTATCCAAGGACACTAAGGAGCCTTACTATGAGTTTGTGTTACTAATCTGATGTGCAGCTTTCCCTGGACGATGTGGATAATGCATTTGGGTTCTGCCTGCAGAGACAGGAGGGGACACTGAGGTCCAGTCGGGTGTCCTGGGGCTCTCCCATGAGAGGCTGATATTTGTCCATGTATTCTCAGACAGCTTTTCTTTCTAGAAATGTTGTCCACGAAGACTACTGAGGGGTGTTTTCTATGAATTTAGTCCCTCTGATATCTGCAATGGCAGTGTTTGTGACCAGGCTGCCACATGTCCTGAGCTCCCAGGCACAGCCCCAGGGCAGGTCCCAGACTTGAATAGCTATGTGTAAAAAGCCAGAGGCATTTGAGAATCATCTCTTCTGCACAGTAATTCTATCATGCTGCAGAGATGTCAGATTTAGTGTTGGTATTGCCCATCTGAGAGGGAAGAGGACACAGGTACAAGGAGATGCAGCTGTCTCACTGTCATTGAACTATTAAAATGCCATAGGAGCAATACAGTCATTGACACCTCTGGAGACTCCAATATGCCCTTTAAATCTGAGGACATTCCCATTGCCTCTTAGATATTGCAGCTCTCACTTCCACGGGGAAATTGCCAGCAGTGTACTCCTTTCATAAGGATTATTTATAAGCTTGCCCATATAAGCATGATTAATATTTTGCTGTGCTTAGTTAACCATGAACTCCTGTATGTCTGAGCAAACACAGTCCTTATCCATGGCTGATTTTTCACGCATGCCCTCTGAGCACTTCACTAGTCCATGGATTTTCTTCTTCAAAGAAGCTGTTTGCATGTACTGCAACAGGATGGCTGGCAGGGATTTTGCTTTGAGTCTGGTGCTGTTTATAGAGCTGAAGGTCATGAGCCACAGAGATGATGAAAAGTCACTTAAATTGGAAGATCAGGTGCTTTCCAGGGCAAAACTAGTTGGTTGGCAGAATTTGGCCAGTTGGAGTCTCAGCAGCAGCTGCTTTTGGAGAGCTGCAGCTCGGGGAAGACTTTGGGTTTTGAGCCACCTGCTGTCACACCATGTTTATGCCACTGTCACATGCACAGAAACCCCCTGTGAGCAGCATGGTTGCACAGGCAGTGTAAGAGTTTTTGAACAGAAAGCCCTTCTGTAAAGCAGTTCTGAGCAGAGGAAAGCTCCTCCAGATTTGGTCAAGTGGTGGCGTAATGTGCTTGGTTACCTTAAGGATCCAGATGCCATAACATAAATCTATATGGTGCACGACTGAGCAGCTAAAGTGATGCCTTTTCCCTTCATGTTATTAGCCAGGCAAATTAAAATTCAGCCTACAAAGCCCAATGGGCCCTGTCTATAAAGCCTCAAGGATGATCTTGCATCCTTAAAATGATGGATGAGATGAAAAGGCTTCGTCCGCTTTATCTCCCCTCTTTTCCCAAACAAGCACTCTAAAGTTTAGGTCGGTGAATTAATAGAGAGGGAAATGAAATCTCTTTTAATCTAATGGGAGTCTCCATACTGGTCATTTTTCCTGCTGTCTTGGGAAATGGTGCAAACAAGATAGCTAGTGCTACTTGGCATTGAATACCACATTTTTGCCACAGGCACTCATTCTCTGCGATTGTGTGACCTTGTGTGATGATGTTGGGCTCGGGAGGGAGAAGAGCAGGGGCTGCTGCATGGGGAGATGTGAGGGAAAAGGGGCCCTTGGTGAAGGAGCAGCAGCAATTACTGGGAATGCTTTTCCTTGTGTCAATGTGTAGTTGGAGAAAACTTCCTTTCCTCTGTCTTTAGGGGTTTGTCAGATCTTGATGAATCCCAAATTAATTTGATTTCTTTTTTTTTTGGTTTTTTTTTTTTAAATGGAGCATCATGCTGGACTCTTTGAGCCTGTTCTCTGGTTCTGCACAGGGCATCCACACTTGAAGTGGTGCAGAGATATCTGTGGAAAGGCAGTCGCTGAGCATCAAGTTCACAGCAGGAGCCAGCCTGATGTCATTTATAACTGCCCATTCCTGCTTCCTCTCAGTTTAATTTCTTCCTGGCTTAATTTGTCAGTGCCCTGTCCATAACCTTGCTTTTCCCTGGTGTCGTTTCGCTGTGGCGCTCTGGCTGCATCTCCTTGGCTGTGTTTGTGGACCCGTGGAACGAGTTTCACAAGTTTCCGGCTGCGTAATGTTGATGTGCCAAAGGGATTTGGTTCCCACGTATCGATAGCTGTGTTGCAAGTGGTGGGGTCATGGGGTGCTTTTTTCTTTGGGACTCTCTTATACCAGTTCTTTTGGTCTCCTCTTAAATTTCTTTCTATTGTGAACATTGTTTTAGTAATGCCTACCTGCAGCACTTCTCAAGGTAATAAGTTTTGTGCAACTTTGATTAAAGTCCTTCTTAGGACTTAAACAGCATCAAAAAATTCCTCTCAGCTGAAATGTTCCTTTTCAAGCAAAGGGTTATCCTGCTTCCCTTTTACAGTGCATTTTCCCCAGATATGGCAGGTGATTCATATCACCCCTTTTATCCTTTTTTTTCATACTACTCTTCTTGAAAATTGAAAAGAGATCCAGTATTTCTTCAGTACAATTGCACAACAGAGGAAGGTGTTACCAGTATCTCATTTGGCTTTCAGTGCTCAGAACATTGTGCAAAGCCCCAGTGGGCTCTGCGTGATGTATGTATGTTTGGTTTAACATCTGATTGCCGGGGCTTGGTAACAAATGCACCCACGTATCCCTATTGAATAGCATGTAAATAAGAGCTACTGATACTCTCTAAACAAATAGTTTGTTTAAAGCCTTTTCCTGCCTGTCTGTTCTGGGGCTGAGCAAAGATGCCCAGCAGCAGGAGAAATGGAGCTTGGTATTTTGGCCTGCTGCTCTGAAGAAACCAAATATGTTTGGGAATGATATTTGCTCTGAAGTACTTCTCTCTGCCTTTGTGAACCTTTCTTTGAGCTGTGGTGCTTGAGAATGGACAACTGCATGAAACCAATTTTCTGCCCTCAAAACTCTGCCTTTCTGCTGTGAAGATGCAGAACAGAGGATGCTAACGGTGACCCGGCAGCACTTTGGCAAATCTGTTCCTGTGTATGGTCTGACACGCTGCAGAAAACCAAAGAAAACTTTTTAGCTGGTTTGACTGCACAAGTACACTCGTTACTGCATCATTGCCAGTAGGTTGAGGTGAGGGACTTGTCTGGGGCCATGCTGGCCTTGAGCTGGTGATGGTGCTTGGGTAGGAAAGTTTCATAAAGACACTTAGTGCTTGGCAGGCTCATGGGTACATTGGCCAGCATGAGATGGTAACTAACTGCACGGAAGTAATGAGGTTACTTTGAAATAAATAGCCTATAGCAAATGTAGACACTTGGAGGAAGATTCTGCAAGTGCTCCTAAGCTCTGTAATGCCTTATAACTTTTAGGAACTGGTTATACTCTGCTTGCAAACAACCTGCAGAATTGGCAAGGCCCTTCACTGGGAAAACGGAGCATGTAGTATAGTAATATAAGACTTTAAATGGAAAGAGGGAGCCCACTACACTTCATTGGAAAATGTGGCCAGACCCTGCTTTCAGATATTGTTTGTCCATCCCTCAAAAATCATGAGTATGTTTCTGCCCCCCCATCCTGATCTTATGTTTAAGTCAAATAATTTCAACATTTGAGCTCTACAGATCACTCTCATCAATCTGTATCTGCCTATCAATGCAAGTGTTATTAATCAAGCAGATCTATAATCTGTACATACTATGTACCTATATATACCATTCATCAAGACTATTTCCTGTAGCAGGATGCTTGAAAGATTTATTGTCTCAAGAAGTGAGTTTGTAGTGAAAGTATCTGACTACTGGAGCCCGAGAGAGAGCAGCAAGTTTAATTTTGAACGGAGCCTGTGCCTTCACAGTGCAGGGACCTGTCACCATTCTGCAATGCTATAGTCTATAATGCTATAACATACATCACCTTCTGTCCCTCAGCCTTCCTAGAAGCTGCACAATGGAACTGTAATTGTTACATTTCCTATATTTTTTTCTTTCTTTGCTGCCCATCTCCCTTTCAGGCTTCTGCCCATTCTCCTCTGCTGGGGAACTCATGCCCAGTGAGTCCAGAGGAACACAGTGAAAGTGCTACCAAGGACTAAAGTATCACATGTTGGAGACCTTGTTTAGCTTGAGTGTCCTTTGGGGTTGTATTGCTTGTGGAGTGGGGAAAATGCCATCTCCCTGCTGTGTTGGGAGCATTGATTGTTGGAGAGTTGTGAGCTAAAGGACCAGGGCAGCAGGAGCTCTCCACTGGTGTTGCAAACCCTCTGCTCAGCTCTTAGTTTTTCAGAAATGCTTCAAGGTTAAGAGAGTTTTTCACGGAAAGTGGTTCAGGAGATCAGTTTTGAAAACTAAATGAGCACTTTAGTGTGAGGCTTTCTGTGTTTTATTTTAGGGATTGATATCTTGCTTTTGTGCCTAAGGAAAGCTAGAGAAAAACGTAGCTTCAAGCCAGATCAAACCAAACTGGTTTTGGCTTGATGGCCAAACTGGCAGATTAATTATTCTCAGTCCTACTTGTGCACTGAAAATATTTATTTTGTTTCCTCCTGTAAAGTAAACCATGTAACTGAGAGATGTGTGCGTTCTCCAAGAGTCAGATGGGCTGATCACACTTACTCTGCATGCAAGCTGTGGTCAGTCGGATGAGACCCATGGTTTTTCTCATGGTCACAGCTGGCATGTGTTGTTGCATGTAGAAATTGCAAAGTTTGGTTCCTACAAAAACTTGTGCAAGTCACTGTTCTTAGCCTATTACACAAAGCCAGTTTGCAATAATAATTAAAAAAATAAGCCAACTAAGGAATTAAGTGTTATATGCAGATTGCTTACTGAAGGTGACTTACTGGCCTCATGATCCCTCTCTTTCGAGCCAGAGCCTCAGCTGTCTGAATCAAGTCATGGCAGAATATGGAACTATTGTAAGCAATGGCTGGAGAGGGGAAAGGTACTGGCCAGGGAATGTAATTCCAGTTTTGAAAAGCTTCATGGCAATGGATAAGTTGAATCTGATACTGGTTTTCACCAAATGTCCTAATATTAAAACTAGAGAGTAAATCTAGAAGACTAGTTTAAAATAGGTATTAAAAGAGCTTCTTTGGGCAGAGGCAACAAATGGTGGGACTGTGCTCCCACAGGACATTGTGAAGACAGTGTCACCTTGTCCAAGGTGGACCTGGACAAATTCAACTAGAAGGATTCAGTCCTTGTTGAAGTGCAAGGTGATGAACACCGGCTGGAAACGCGGAATATATTCCCTCTAAGTATTTGTACAGCTAAGGGTTGAATGTTTGTGGAACAGAAACGTCAAACAAAGGCGACTTTGCCCGAGCTGAATTAATTCACAGCCTTCAAGGAAAATATGTATGGAAAATCTGTTGGAGCTGATCCACCCCAAAACTGACACTCCACAAATGGGAACTTCATCCTGCTCACATCCTCCATGCAGCTTGCTGTGCTGTGGCCACATCCATCAGGACTTGGCTGCATCAGATGCAGCCTCTGACCTCGCTGCAGTGGAGCATCCTGGGGTCTTGCCTGAGCTCTCCTGTCCCTGCTTGTTGTGGAAAAAGGGGCTTGCAGAGTGTGGTGTGGGGGAGTGGTATAATGTAACTGGCTGCTACGGGGGGTTTGTTCTCTAGGGTACTTGCCTGTGGAAAGACTGTCCTTCCCCTTCCTTGTCAAACTCCCAAACCAGCACCACAGGAGAAAAAATGGAGCCCATTTTTCCTGTGGCTGGGGTTATTTTCGTGTGTCGTGGTGCTCTGTTTTGCTCCCCTGAACACTGCTGAGGCATGTGCAAGTGAGCTATGGGGTGAAGCGGGGGTGAATAGACCTGGGTCTGTTCTTGAATAGCTGCAGAAAATTCCTTTGGAGGTGTTATGTGTACACAGAGGCTATTGCAGGCTTCCTGAGGGCTGTTACACCTTCCCTCCTTGATGAATCCATGGGGTTTCGTGCAGTGGATTATTACAGGGTGCCCTTTTAGCCCCTTCTAACATGACACCATTTGCATTTGTTCTCCCTCTGGAGAACAGGAGGGAAAGAACAGTGAGATATTCAGGGACTTAAAACCCCTGCACTTAAAAAAAATGAAATAGGATCTCATGCCAACTGCGTAAATCACACTCGCTTTGTGCGCAACTTCGGGGCTCTCCCCCTGCTCTCTTTTAGGTGATTAATTCCACCTCCTGCTAAATGAATTTACAATTAAAATGGGCTTATTTGTGGCAGCCACTGAATTTTCACTCTTTTTTTTTTTTATTTTATTTTTTTATTATTATTTTTTAAATTGTATAATTGAAAACACACCCAAACTCAAGCCGCCTGTAAGTATTAATTTTCATTTCCACAGAATTCTCTGTCTCCGGGGCAAGGAAGGAAATTCCAGAGAGTTAGCCAAGACAATCAGGGTTAATGTGCTCTTTGAAAAGTGTGGTGCAATCAGGACCCTCGCTTTCTCATCCAAAGGTCAGGCCTGCTGCTGGGACAGTGGTCTGGGTATGGGAGGGAGAGGACGTGGGACTGGTGCAGCGTACGTTTTGCCCAGGAACCAGTCTGGGAGACCAGAGCCCATGTGCAGCAGCCATGAGAATAGCAATGGGATTTTTTCCAAAGGGCTGTGAATCACTCAGAGGGAACATGTTCTCCTTCACAGAGGAACAAAGGCTGTTTTCAGTATTGTGGGGGCTGCATGGCTGCAGAACATCAGTGATGTTGTACAGTCATGAGTATAGGAAATGCTTATGGGGCTGGTGCTTTTTGGTTGCCTTCCTTTGATATCTGAAAGAATAAGTGTAGACTGGGTGAAACCTCATTCAGCCCAGCTTAAGCCACTTTGGTATGGGAAGCAGAAATGGAGACAGCATGGCTTTACTATCCTGCTAGTCTAAGCAATGGTCTGAATCAGCCAATGAACACTCACTGACCAGTGACCAAGGGCATCTCAGCAGCCTGGACACTGGTAGGATTGACTGTATGGCTTTTCATTCCATGGTGCCCATGGGTTCCTCTTGCTTTACTTTTGAAACTTCTAAAAAGCTCATCCATGCGCTTTACAGAGACTTCCCTCTGAAGATCTGCTCTTGTAGTGTCCTATACTTGTTCAGTGCCTTTCCTCCCTCCATTCCCATCATGACAATAAGCTGTGATTTTCCCTCCACCTGGAGACCACAGTGTCAAAACTGTGTTTTGGAGAGCACTAGGGCTGCTTTAAAATTAAATTTCAAGAAGTATTTTTAATGAAAAGATCTCCCTCTTCCCTCCCACAAGTACTTTAGGCTTGGAAGCCTAAACATAAATGTGATTTTGTGCACTGGTATAAACCCCTCAAAGTGAGACTAACTTGCTGTTCTTCCACCTCTTCAGTTAATCAAATTCTGCCTGTTTTTTTGGTCTTGCTCTGTTTCCCGACTGGCTCCCCTTTCCCCTTTGGAAACAGGCAGGAACACCAAGTTCTGTTTGTGTGATAAGTTTCATGGTCATTCACCCAAATTCCTCTCCTCCTCCCAATCCCAAAAGCTGAACTGCAGAGGAGTGCCGGGGATTGTAAGAACAGTTTCAGCTTCCCTGCAAGTATTCAAGCCAGCAGCACAAGGCCTGCAGTAGAGCAATGAGGGTCATCTTTTCATCCCTACCCTCTACTTCCTGTTAGTAATGAGGGTAAGAAGTGGTTTTGATCAATTTACTAAATATTTTTCCCTGATGAAAAAACTACAGTAGTATTTAGGCTGAGATTCAAATTGAAGCTGTTCTTGCCTCCCAGCCCTCCATGGTACAGGATAGCAGCAGTTTGGAAAGCATACCCTTCATTGCCCAGGAGTGCTAAAGCCTACTTGGATGTTCTCCATTGCTTGTGCCTCCTCTGGACAAAGAGTGGCTTTAATGAACAGGGACTTTTCCAGAGACATGCTGCTAAGAAAGCCTTCCAAATAATTTTTTTTTTTCCCTCATTTCAGTCTTGCTTTCGGACGCAGAAATGCAAAGCTAAGCTGTCGCTCATGGGCACATCACTCTGTTGCTCCCTTGATCTTAAATGTCATCTTCTGCACAAAGATTAAATTGGACCACACATGGTAAGACTGTGACACTTAGTTTAGCTGGGCAACCTCTCCTTATGTGTGAAATGAGGACAACATGTATGAGGCTAATGAGATATAAAAGGAACATTTCCTTTTATTTAAAAGAAGTTGGAGAGCTGAGGTAAAGCAGCGGGCTGTGGTTATTCAGCAGGGTCATATGCAAAGCCTGCTTTCCTGTGCTCTTTCTGGAGGTGACATTGCTATCAATACAACTGGCAGAGCTGATTTTATGCAGTTGCTGTGAGGCTGGTCCGGCGACTTGATAATTAATAATTTCATTTTGAAACACTTCATGTCACTTTGAGAATGGGGGAAGAAAACAGCAGCATGGCAGGTCAGGCACGGTCTTCAAAAAAATAAATTTCTAAGATAACTAGACACTGGTCTCTTGACCCCAAATACTGTCTTATGCACAAAGATAGAATTAGACTCTGTTTCTATACAAAAATGCAAATGGAAGCATCTGAATCCCTAATAACTCTGAAAAAAAAAAAAAAAAATCGTGTTCCTCAGTGCTTGCTTTTCCTTGAAATGCCCCAGGCTGTTTGCATGGATAGCGTGTTCTCTGTGTGAGATCTGAAGAGCACGTGCACCTTTGACAAAAAAAGTATAGAAAGTAAGAGTCTGTGCAGTTATGACAATGAGTAGTTTTAATTTTTTTAATACTCCAAATTATGTAAACAGTAGCATGAGAATATTTTTCTTTTCTGTCTCCAGTAATCCCTTTGAGGCAGATTTTTTTGAAGCATTAACGGAATACTGAGGTCCTACCAGTGGCAAAGGAAAGAACCTGTGCACAACTACAGAAAAACAGGATGATCTCTGGAGATAATTTTGTCCAACCTTCTGCCCAGAGCCCAAAGCATCACAGTATCATAGAATGGTAGGGGTTGGAAGGAGATCATCATGTCCAACCTGCCTGCCAGAGCAGGAACACCCAGGGCAGGTCACACAGGAACAGATCCAGGCAAGTTTTGAAAGTGTCCAGAGAAGGAGACTCCACAACCTCTTTGGGCAGCCTGTTCCAGTGCTTTGTCACTCTCACAGTGAAGAAGTTTTTCCTCACGTTGAGGTGGAACTTCTTGTGTTTCCCCTTGCTACCATTACCTCTTTGTCCTGTCACAGGGCATCACTGAAAAGAGACTGGTCCTTTCTACTTGACACCCACCCTTCAGATATTTTCAAACATCAATAAGATCCCCTCTCAGTCTTCTCTTTTCCTGGCTAAACAGCCCCAGGGCTCTCAGCCTTTCCTCGTAAGAGAGATGTTCCAGTCCCTTCATTATCTTTGTAGCTCTAAACATTGAATCAGCATCGAATTTGTCAGCATAAAACTGACTGCATAACAGGTCTGTTACTGCCATCAAGTACGAGGTAGCTGAACAGTGATGATACTGAATGTTTCCCCAATTCAGTTGTTGTCAGTTTGAGATGGTTTAAATTTGCTATGAAGACCATTGATGCAGTGGGTGTGTGTGGATGTGATGTGGCTGCAGTTTTGCGCAGTTTGTGGTTCTCTAATCCTGCATTCCTGCACCTTTAGCCTCTGTACATTGAGGCACTTGTGCTCTTTTTCTATGAACACTGAGGACTAACTCTCTGTAGCCTGTGCACCTTGTGATGCCCCTTGGGAGAAAACACTCTGCTATTGAGAAAATGACTTTATGATTTAGGAAAAAATGTATCAGTCAAGTCCCTATGCAGCATAGAAGAACTCAGTTTCATGGCGTCAAGAGTAGTGGCTCCAGGCAAGTCAATTATAGTAGGGTTATTATTTTTTCTACCTTTGCAGCAGCAGATTTGATTAGGAGTCTGGGGTATTGCTTTGACAATAGTGAATAGTAGAACTTTATTCCTTTTAGGTCTATGCAGAACCGATCAATCTAACAAAATGCATATTTACATAGCATGCCAAAAAGTGATTATGCCAAATACTGAACTTTTTGTGCCCCCTCCCCCCCCAAAAAAATCTGTGTTAGAAAAAGAGCACTTCAACTTTGTAAATTTGTCATTTATATAGAACCAGGCTGGGAAGCTATGCTAACAGACTAAATAGGACAAAAAAAAGAAAGGAGAAATGTAGTTAGTGTCCTTGTTCTTGTCTCCTTTGTACTGGGGAATCCAGCCCAGTTTGAGAATGCATCTTCTTTTAAACCCTTTGTCCTCGTGACTGCAGCCAGGTCTTTGCAGACCAGCATTAACAAATCTGATGCATACATTTAAAAAGGCCCATTTGTATTTGTAGGTTTATTCTCTTCAGATTCCAACTGTGCAAATCTTGCCATGGAAAAAGTTCCCCCCTGTGAGATGTGACGCTCACCACCATAAGAGCCCTCCTGTTCAGAAATCTCCTTCAGCTGACTGGCAAAACCAGCTCCTGCTTTCCTCCAAAGCACTAAAAATTCATGCAGACAACCCAAACCCCACATTTCAGGTAGGACTGTAATCCTTAGAGAGGACACTTAATAAACTGCTCTAAAAGTTTCACAGCAGCTGAATTTTGCAAAAAGTCAGTATTTTCCCTGTTTGTGTGCTATGGGTACAGATCAAGAGCTGTGTCAGCTGGAACCATCTCACAGACCTGGTGAGCTGGTCATGGAGAAACATATTTATGTGTAATACTTCAAATACAAAAAGTGTGTAATTCTGCCATCACACCATGGCTTTAATAGTTGAAAGATGCAAACCGGGAAAGGTTTGTAAGGAGCGGTTGTATCTTTTATTCTCCAGACTGACATGGTTGAGGCAAGAAAGAAGAAAATTTGCAAAGTGTTCTGAAGGGTTCACAAGGACTGGGATGTGAAGAGAAGCTGGGGGATCTGGTCCCAGGGTTGGACTCGTGGGGCCAGACCCAGCCAGCCTCGGCAGGGGTGCGTGGCGATGGGCGAGGGACAGCTGTATGTCTCCACTCTCCTCCATCTCCTGCGGCTGCAGCTGTCCAAGGAGGAAACTATCCAGGGTCGGCAGAGGAGACTGGGTAGATCAAATAAAACTTCTCTGCCCAGCACAAGGTCTGAGGGGCTCCTGTCTCCCTCTCACTTGCTTGGTAAAAAAATATTTGTGGCCATTTGTTATCCCTGTTGAACGCTTGCCTGTTGGCCATTATAATTGGGACTGCTTATGGTCCCAGCCCCCTTCACCAAAGGCATTGCTCGAGGGCATGTGATGGTGACAGCATGGCCAGGATCTGCCCATCCACATGGGAACGGGACAATTTTGCCTCAACCTATTTGCACCACTGCATTCAGTTTTCTGGGAGATCTTGGCATTTGCAGGCTCAGATACATTTGGTGTGGCTTCAAAAGCCTCCCGTACCCAGAGGGTATTGCTGAAGTAATCACTGGGCTTATGTTATTATTTTAAACTGGTGTGAATGAAATGATTGCTAAAGGTGAAAGATCACTTACTTGAAAAGGCGAAAATGGTAACACAGGAGGAACAGAGACCCTTCACCCTCAGTTTTCTCATCCTGCTCTATACTGACTGGTGAACTGGATTAAAACTAAACTCTATTGGTCTGTTCACTCCTTGGTCACGTGACTAATGCTAAGATTTAGCAAAAGTTTTTCAAGCTATTTTTTTAAACAAGGAGACAATGGGGTCTTGACTAAAAGTAAATGTTTAGTTAAACTTATTTCCTGCTTTCTTAAAACCCAAATTGCTGAAAAGAAACTATATGTAATTTGAGGCTTAGAGATTTTATGGAGCATGATTAGGAAAAGCTCTTTTTAGTTGGTAAAATGAATTTTCTTCCGAAGTTATGGTCTTGGTGATGAGTCCTTCAAGTTCCTGTCACACTTTGTCCATGAAACCATAGGCCACACCTCTACACTGTTGTGAGTTCAGACTCTCCCAGAGTCTGGGTCAAAGTAATGAAAGCCTTATCACCCTCTGGGTCAGTCTTCAGAAGAACTTTCTTCAGGGCGGGCTTCCTGCAGAGATTTTCATACCAGTGGATTTTTCCTTTCCCTGTCCACTCTGCTGACTTTTCTCTCTGTGTGGGCACAGTGCAGTCCCTGGGCAGCTGAGTCTTCCCTGCTCTTGTTCACACCATTTTTCTCTCCGTGCCGAGTCAAACTGGTCTCTCCACCACTGGAATTTGTGGGTTTGGCATAGGTTGCATTGACAGCATGACCTGTGACTCTGGCCATATAGCTTTCCCCTTCTCCACCTTAGGCCAAGACCCTTATAAAGACCTCATTCAGTACCTCATCATGTCACCTTTGTTATTTTCCCTGGTCATGCTGCAGCCAATGAGGTATGTGTCAGAATAACCCTCTTCTCGCACAGGATTGCTGTCATCATGCCTGCTAAAATCCCAGGTAGTCTGGCAAGGAATGGGGTACTGTATGTGTGCCAAAACTGAGTTTTTCTAGTAAACAGGCTGTGGAAATTTCTCCAGGAATTATTTTCTCTAGGCTGCCATTCCTCCTGTCTTTCACCTCAGCAAAGTCTTCCTCCTCTTGTCATCTCACCCTCCCACTTAGTCCAGCATTCTGCCACTTCAGATCCTTTTAGTGAGCAGATGAAGGTCCACCTTTAGCCTTCCAAGTCTGAAGCCAGCATAGCTCTAGGGAGAACAAAGGTGATCAGCTGGAAAGTACTCTGGTGTAGCCAAGCCCAGAATTTGGCCATGTGTCACTGTGCCTTGATTTGGCTTCATTTGCCTCTTGGCGCCTTCTGAGCACATTTGTCCCAGTGTACATTAGAAATAATTCCCCCAGTATTATGAGTGTAGGACCCTGTGAAACTGATGTCATGACAACATTGCCCTCATTCTTGGTCCAGCCTTCAGTGTAAATTGTGTTCCTTTGTTGGTATCGTAGTAGTTTTGCAGGTCTCTCTTTTCTACAGCATAGGAGTAGAAGATTTTCTGTGGGATCTAAAACTACATATGATCTTCACCTTGTTTTCTGTTGGCAGCTCCTTTTAAGATTTGGCCAACCCCAAGCAGTTTAATGGTAGTTTTCTATAGGAGCAGAATGTGAGTTTTTAGCAGATTAATTCCAAGGCTCATAAATCTACAGGAACCTGGAGTCACACACACACAATTTCTTTTTGAGATCTGTGGAAAATAAAAATATCCTTTTCCAACCTCTTAACATTGCTTCTGGCTTCTCAGGGTGCCCATGTGCCACCACCACCCCAAGGAAAGGTGTTCTTGTGGCAACCTAGGAAATTTCGGAATCAATAGATATGCAACATTGAGAAGGGGCTGAAATGCTGGGCCTTAAAACTTCCCAGTATTTCGCAGGTCTCACTTCTAGGGCATTCTCATGGCAATCATACGATTCTCATCATATCAGCAGGTTGTTACTGGAAGACACTTGATTTTCAGTTTGGATTCAGTAGAAAAATCTCACCAGTGAGGCAAACCCAGAGATCTGAGCAACCATGAGTTTTCACCTGAACTAATCCCAAAGTTAAAGGTGAAGTTTTTGATGGACATATTTCCTTCTCATGATGTAATAAAGCATCTACAGAGTACAGAAACCAGACCAAAGTCTCCCTTGTCTCTAAAACAAAGATCAGATGATTGCATAGGGTTTTATCAAATCTCAGGATCAATAATTCCTCCTTTCCTGTTCTTCCTTCCCATTGTCCTTGCTCAGGTCTTCAGACCAGCAGTTGAGTGGAAGGCTCCCAGGATGAAGGCTCCTGAAGGAGGGTTCCTTAGAACTTTCCTGGCATCAGGCTTGGTTGCAAAATAAGCACATGTAGGCCCTGAGTGCCTACAGTTTGGGGTGGGTTTGTTTTGTGGGTTTTTTTCCCTTTATTGAGCCCCTGGAGACATATAGATAAGCAGTTCAGTGTTTGGCTGTGGCTGACAAATAAATTACTGCATTGCTGGTATGGGAGAGAGCAATTCCAATTAAGCTAATAAAATATCCCTGTTACCTGTCATTTGTGAAGAAACCTCCCAAGGAAATGCATTGATTTCCAAATGTTTACACCATGTTTTAAATGGTTTCTCAGGGTAAACTCAAGCAGTGAGGGGGGCATAAAATTAACAGCTGCAGTGTGTTTTCCTCTAAAATGTCACGTAAAATGAATGAAGGGCCTTGGGAGTGGGGAGAGCAAGAATGACTTCCTCCTCCTGGCTATGGCTGCTGCATGCTCCACAGCTCTCCTGCCTGCTCCTTGTTGCCATGTAGAGTTCCAGATTCACTGGTGCAGTTGTTGCTTTGTTGTTCCTCATACTGATGCAGGAGCTGAACTCCAGATATCTTGCACTGCAGAAGCAAACACTGCAGCTGCGGGTCCCCTACTTGTGATGGGGATGCCTTCTTTCACCATTTCTTCCTTGAAATAGCCACAGTGCTAATTTAGTCCCTCAACTTGAGGAAGGGCTGGGACTGCAGTTGTGTCCCTCTGCATGGTGTTAACCTTAAGCCCAGAAACCAGCAGATTCCTGGTAGCAGCAAATGGTCTGTTTCTCTCCTCCAGCTTCAGGGAGGACACCCCACTTACAGATCCCCAGCGAGCTGGTTGAGGCAAGTGTCTGTGTTATAGCTGGAACATCTAGTAGCAATGGTCTGAGTTCCATCTGACGTCCATCTAAAGCAAAATGCCAATTGCATCATTCCCCAGACCACTAAAATCAAATCTCCAGAGGTATCAATGCTCGGAAGTTCTTCAGCTTGAAAATGTCTTTGCTGGTAGGAGTGGAAGTGGGACAGGATCTGTGTAAAGTGTGCTAAGATACAGTGTGATGATCCTCATTTCAGGGCTTGGAGCCTGTGCTTGGAACTTAGCAGCTCTCGTAACTCTGAAACTGCTGGTCCACAAGTGCAATCCTTACCAGTCTGGGCTTGTGGCACAAAAATCAGTGACGCCAGTTCCTTTAGCAGGAGGCAGCAGGGGAAGAGCATGTAGGTACCTGTATATGCACACACACATTCACTCTCCTTCTCTTTACAACCAGAAAATGAACAAAACGCAGGAGCCATCCCATCTGAAGGCATTTCTGTCAGCGCCCGCGCCGTGCTCTGCGAGTCTTGCTGGAGCAGTGTTAGTGCCTGGCGATGTGCTAAATCAAACATGATCCTCCTAAAACCCCTACTCCACTGCTTACAAGCTTGCTGACAATATTTGAGTTCTTACAGTTTCTCTTCCCTTGGCTCATTGCTCTGTGCTCCGAGACACGCGCGGCTGGCTCAGGCTTCACACGGTGGGTGAAGTGTGGCAGCAGAGGTGAAGGTCAGCAGCCCTGAGCAGTAAAACAGGAGGCTTGGGGGGGGGTAAACTTCTAAATTAAGGGACATTTGGAAACAATTTCCTTAGCGTTTTGCTATGTGGCAGATGGAAGGGGGTTCCCTGTCGCTGTACACCACACGCCAAACACCTGCTGAGCTCTTCAGAGGTTCCAAGGAGCGGGACTTGCTTTATCAAAAAGTCAGACTGAAGGAGCTGCTGGACTTAGGGTGCTGACAATGAAGGTAGTGTCACCGACACCAGTAAACTTGCCAGATTCAGCAGAAAAGCTTATTAGAGCCTTATCTGAAACAAAGCTGCAGTTTAGTGATCTGAAATCATTAATCAGGCTAATTGCGGCTCATATTTATTGGCCTGTAGCTGCTGTGTAGCCACGAACAGCTGAGCACACTGAACTTATCAGTTGAGTAATTGTCTCTGATAAATGAATTGCCTTCGAAAGAAAACAAGTGATGCCAGCAATCCATCATCAAAATGTCTGAGGGAAACCACTGGATGTGTTTGGTTCCAACAGGCGCAGTCCTACTCGGTGTTAAATAAAGAGCAAGGGCAAATTCCTACAAGGCCCTAAATCCTGTGTTTATGCCCTGAGGTCATGCAGCTTTTGGTGCATATGATGAATTCCTTCCCAGAAAAGGTAAATATCTATAAATATTTGTATCTATGTATTTCGGACAGTTCCCTTGTCACTCTCTTTCTTCATGGTTCTCTCACCGTATCTTCCATCCCACACAACCTAGGGGCTACAGGGCTTTGGCTATGACCAGCAAACTCATAGGATAAGAGCACTGGATTTAGGGAGGTGATGGCACAGCTTTCCCAGCTTTCTCCCCTTCTTCGCAGTGATATCTCTTGACTAATTCAGCCTCAGAGTTACCCCAGAAAGCAGCGGGAATTTTGCAGCTGTAAACTCTGGCTGTCACTAGGAGCATACCTAAGTTTCTTGAATAATAAAACATGATACTGCAGGCAAGCATTAGGGGAAAAATAGGAATAGGACTCGAAAAAAAAATGGAAGAAAAAGGTGATCCTGTTATGTCCCTCAACAGGGGAGTCCAAACCTAGGCAAACCTTCATCCCTGCCCCATAAAACTGCAACAGAACTCATAGCAACCCTACTAATAGGAAAGAGCAAGGGGGCTGGGCATTTTTTCTTTGGAAATGGCAACATGAACCACATTTGTGCGAAAAGAAATAACTGGAGAAAGAAGGCGCACATACCTGCTTGCAAAGAAAAGCTTGTTTGTGCTGCTAGCACACTGGAGGAAATTGTTGAAGAACAGTTCATCCATGTAAAAATATGACCCATGCGAGGCTGCCAAGGCTAGTTAGAGCTGAGCAGATTGGTTGTCTAAATGCAGGTCAGACAAATTATTGGTGCCTAGGGCAGCTTTCAGTTATGCACACCATTTTCCCCCCATAATTTATGAAACTTATAGACAGCAGGATACAGGCAAATGGCTCTTTGGGGTCCCAGTTACTCCTTCCTCTTTCAAATTCCTTGGCTGCCTTATGGAAATGCCCTTGCTATCACCGTGTTTATCTTTAGACTTGGAGTAGTTCCACTTGCAGTTCCTGGGCTGGGCTGGAGGAAGAGTCATCCTTTTCTGCAAGAGAAATCACCTTTTTTTGCCTCTTTTATAATAGAACAAATGGCAACTTGTTCTTGTAGTTTAAATGCCTTTAGTTAACAGGAAGATGTCATAGATCTGTCAGATTGTTTGGAAGTGATGTTTCCATCATCTGCTCTGACCTCCTAGATAACACAGAGCTCATTTCTGCAACAAGCCTGTAACTCCTGCTAGCAAAATAACTTTTTTAAATACAACAACAATGTGAGAATTTCAAAAGGCAGCAAGCCCCCACAAACTTCCGTGCAGCCCATTTCAAGTAAATATCCCAATTTCTAAGGTTATGAACCAATATTTTCCTTGATGTCCTGATTATAAGGCAGCTCAAGTAAGAGGAAAAGCCATGCTGCCAGCCTTCTACTTGCTTAATTTCTGTTTTATAGAGAAAAATGGTTTACAGCCATGGGTTAAGAGTCAGGACTCCTGGGTTCTTTTCCCAACTTAGCTACTGACTCATATTACGTTTGGCAAGTCATTTAACATCTTTGCTTGGCTTTCTCTTCCATGAGAGAGATGTAATAATACTTCAGTGGCTTAATTAACTAAACCTTGTAAAGTACCTGAAGATCATTGGATGAAATTCTTCTAAATGGTGCTAAAATATTGTAATGGTAGAAACAGCAGGATAGCAAAGCACAGCATTTAGCAGGCAGCGTGGCAAGGAAAGTCTAACATGCAGAGAAGATATTGAGGATGCTTAGGAGGAGGGATCCTGAAATGTCTACCTGTCTTGCCAAGGCTTTGGTGTCTTGATACGTGGTGAATGTCATGGCTTTGGAGGTGCAGAAGATGCTTTTTGACTAGAGGGCAGCTTGGAAGGGTAAGGCTGAGCTGCAAGTCCTTCAACTCAGGTTCAACAGGCTGGAGCAAGAAAAATGCATCCAGTGGTGCAAGAACAGGGAAAGATTTTTTGCTTTGGCTTTTGCAAGGAAGTATTTGGGATAAACTACTATTCTTTTCCATTTTTGCATCCCTCCTGAAGTTGGTGGAGCAGCTTATGAAAACTAACAGCTACCCTGTTTGTTCCCTCAGAGTGCCCCGAGGGATACAGCACATCCTTCAGACAAAGATGTTAGGTGGAAACAGGGGTGCTGGTGCTCCTGTGTGATTCAGGGCTAGTCCATAAACCATTCCCACCAGGTTTCATTAGTCAGCAGGACAGAGAAGTTAACAAATAGGCTATATTGTGTCAGGTCCTCAGTCGGGTCTGCAAGCGATGGATTGCAGATGTAGGAGCTCCTCCCAAGACAGCAAACCTCACCTTACATGTGGTGTGAGGCACTCCAAAGTTAACATGACTTCAAGGGAGCAACCCATGCTGTGCTGCTCCCCAGCATCCATTTTGCCTTGGACCTTAAAGAAAAAGAGGCCATGGGGTCTTTTAGCACTGATTATGTGCTTATGAGAAGTCCCATCATCCCCAGGCAGGACTGTAGCCGTACCAGATGGGCACAGGGGAAAGCCAAGTGCGTGCCTCCCATGGCTTAATTTTTAATTTTGACAAGCAATCTGGCTTGCAGCATGAAGGCAGTGAAACAACCAGGAGGGAAGAGTGGGGAGAGGGTAGGAACTGTGAGGCACGCAGTTTCACAGGCTCGCTGGTTGCACAGCCACAGGGTGTTGAAATGTTTAAAGGGATTCAAGATAAATAAATCTCACCCAGGCCCTGTCTCAGCAATGCCTGTTAACGTAACTCAGCGCTGGAGCAGAAAGTAACCTGCTCTTTACAGGGGGAGTGTGACTTGAAACGGGTTAATCCATCACTCACCGTTCCCCCCCCCGCCCTGCTCCGTCTGGGATAATTTCTAATCAGTGCCTGGGTCCAGACATCGTCTCAGCAGCCAGCCCTGACGCAATGGCACAGCAACCCCTCCACCCCCCCCACCACATGCAAACACCATCCGTGCTTTAGTTACACCAAGAGCCAACCTCAGCCTCTGCATGAAAGTGCCTGGATGGTGCTGCCCCGGGCCAAATGCTGCACTTGGTGCCACGGTCAGCTGCCACTTGTCCCCTGGGGCTGCTGGGTGATGTCTTGCATTTTCCAACACCCACCAGAAGCAAGGGAGCTGCAGCCTGACCCAGTGCCCCATAGCTGGTGAGCTGGCTCCATTTTAGCAGTTGGACGTGCTCAGTGCTGGCAGCAAGCGGAGGGGTGAGGGGTGTTTTATTTTCCCACTCCATGCTCCTTTCAGCAGTGTTAAGTGTCCCATAAGCACAGGTCCGTATGCTCTATTACTTTCAAGGCAAAACTATCTCTTTGAGTCTGATTTCTCCAGAACTTGCCTGTTTTCCCGTAAAACTCATGGGATCCTTCCTTGCTCCTGAGGTGTTGTTGCCTCCTGCGAGTTGCCCAGCTTGGGCTGGAGGGGTCTAGTTTGTAAAACAGAATGGGACTTTTATGGACAAAGACATGCGAGAAAGCAGAGAAGCAGAGATGTAACAAGGAGCCACCAGTTTGGTAATCATTTTGCATCTCCCAGTGCTTGACTCTCTCCTTTCAATGTGGGATGGGAAAGGAGGTGCACCTTTTCCATGTGCTTTTTTTAGCATCAAGAAGTACAAAAGATGGGCCACCTCGGCTCTATAAATGGGTGGTTTGTTATGGCTAAAGTCATGGATGTAAAGGAAATATTTGGAGAAGCAAATGGGATGTGTTCTCCCCCTTGCACAGCCTGCTTTCAAGAGTTCATTGAGTGCATCTCCCAAAAATGTCATTATTGCAGATCTGGGTCTCTCCAAAACATAAGTTGCATGGATCATAGTGCATCTCCATGGGGTGAGAATACAACACAGGTCTAACAAATTTTCCTTCTCTGACAGAGGAAGGGCCGTCTTGGTCCTTTTCTTGAATGTTACCACTTAGTCTTTCCTGTGATTTAGGAAAAAATTCAGCAGAAACCTCCAAACTTCATTTCAGGTTGCCACCAAACAGTCCTCATCTATTTTCTAATGATCTGGTTCAGCTTTAAACCATTCATATCTTCTGAGTCTCCCAGTTCATGGTGGATCAGATGCGTATCGCTTGCCTCTTCATGGCAGTGCACTCTGCCTTGGGACAGCGATGGATTTCTCCTTGTTCACGTACCCAATGCTCTGCTGTCCTAATGTGCTGCAAGGCCCTTTTCCTGCATCATGCATATGACTGGCCCAGTCCTCCCTTGGAAGTAAACCTCTGTTCTTTTGAATCATTAGTCACCTCCTGGTCCTGCCCTCCCCTCTCTCCAAATGCCACGACATGAGTCATTCCTCGGTTTTCTTGGCAGACAGACCCCTGAGGAGCAGCAGTTCAGGCTGCATTACTGCCGAGGGTGTCATATGATTTAAATGGTGCTGAGAGACTCTCTGCAAGTCAGAAAAGGATAAACAGCCTTTCCCAGCAGAGGCTCGGCTTCATTAGTGCCTTCCCTTCATAGATAGTTTGATGGTGGGGATGGACTTCTTCCAGAAACCATACCAGTTGGATATGGGCTTTAGTGAGGGATAACACTGTTAGATCTGGCTCCAGAGGGTGTCCAGACAGGGTGGGCATGCCTGAAGTGTCATTTCTCCTCTGCCCTTCTTGGAAACAGTGTCCCAGGAGAAGACCGTCTCCTTTCTCTAAAAAAAAAAAATACATTATCTATAAAATACATGGCAAAGCCAAGCTCTTCTTGGTCTGTGCTCAGTGATGTGCTTGGCTTCTGTGGATTGCATTGGACTGTCAGCCCTTTGGGTGCATCCATAGCCCTGTGTTTACCATATGGAGATGTCAATTTGTCCACTGCCGGTGCCATATGTATAGTAACATCTCTCAAACAGCCCAGCATTTCCTTCAAGTGTGTCACAGTGCACCCACAGCATCGTTCACTGGGAGCTAACACCAGTGTAAAACTGGAGTGGAAGAGGATGGTGGGCCAGCTGGGGGAGGCTGACATCTGGCAGAGGCCTCCCTCCATGTTGTGTAATAGTGGCACCCTAACAGTCCTTCAGAGCCTGTGTGAACCAGTAGCTGGACATTTCAGTTTACAGCATATTTATCAGGCAAAACCCTGAGATGGACCAATCTGTTGCTCACCTGAAAAACAAAAGTCAGGGTGGCCAAAGGGTAGTGGCTCATGGTGACAACTGGACAGCCTCTCACATGCCGAAGTCACAGAGGTCCTGGAGGTTTCATGACATGGCATCTCTTTCTTCCATTTTTTTCCTGATTGATTATGTTAACTAAAAGACAAAGACGCAGCCCACACCCAGGCTGGTGTGCGTGCATCTGAATATGTTTGTGTGTGTGCTCCCATTTGTTTATATTTTGTGCATAAAGGACGAGAAGCAACTATTAAGTGAGAATTCCTGGCAAGTCAAGAGGAAGGAGGGGATGCCTGAGACCAGGGTTGATGTGTGTGCTGTAGGTGAGGAGAGGGCCTGTGGCAGGCACGTTTTGTGGCTGACACTGGAAGGGTTTGTGCTGTGTGGAGGAGACACAGCTTAGCCTTCTGTTGGGTTGGATCAGGGGACTAAGGAGGAATGAGCTCAAGGCATGGCATGGGACATCTCCCCTGCCATACAGACAGTGATTTTACTGAGCCTAAACTGTTGTTTTCTGTGTTATGCCTGTTTATAGCACCTGCAGATTTATTTTGTGATTATTTCAATCCAACTTCAAGGTATGGAGCTAAAAGAGGAGGTAAATTTGGTGGAGAAAGGTACTCAAGAAGTCTCTCACAGGGCCAGGGCCCAAAATGAAGCCCCTTAGTGCCACACACTGGGAATGATCCTTCTTGCCTCAGTGGAGCTGATGAAATCGGTCCAACACACTGTTTTTAACCAAAAGCCTCCAACCTTACGTGCTGGGAGGAGTTCTGTTGCTTTTAAAGGGAAGTTCACAGACAATGAGAACCACTTGGTGTTTGATGTCTGGCCAAGGTATCTCCCTGCAGGATCCTTGCCTCTGTTTGTAAATTAAACGTGCAAGACCACATAGGAGGGTTAGTGCTCTGCTCTCCATCTGATCTCTCATGGGCATAATGTCAGTACTAATTGTAAACAACTTTTGTCCCATGAGCAGAGTTTACTTTTTGTTGGGTCCTACAGCAATATTATTTTAAGAAATATCTCAGCTTTCTCGTGCTTTCTCTTGTTGTTCACACAGATAGGATCCAGGTTGGCTTTAGGAAGCTGAATTTTTTTAAGATAAGGAGGTTTATTTTGGCTTAATCTCTGTCCCCACTTATCACTTCGTTTGAGCACAGACTGTTGTTTCTGAAGTGAGAAGAACATTTCAATAACGACATGACCATTGTGTCTTTGGTCGCCTTTTCTTTTTGCACTTGGGTGTTTTTGTTTCTCCACCAAAGCAAACTAACTATTTCTCACATAAATCAACAGATGAAATGCACCCAGAAGAGCTGAAAAAAGCCAGGGCCATGTCCTCTAGCCCTTGCTCAGCCCACATTCTCTCTGCTGTCAGTGGAAATTGGACAATATGAGAGGATCAGGCATCTAGAGAGAAAAAAAAACAACACACCAGTGAAAATTAAGTCAATAAATCTCCAGGTCAGAGACATCTGAAGACTGGCAACAAACCAGTATGGTACCTGTCTTTAAGAAGACCGTGAAATCGGGTCTTGGCATCTTCTGTGTTATTAGCCTGTTGTCAGTTTTGGGGAAGTGTCCAGCCTTCACAGTGTGTTGAAGGAGTTTGTGCAGCGGCATTTGGCAGAAAAACATCCAATAGCCAGCAAACAACATGGGCGTATTAGAAAGAGATCGTGCCAAACAAATGTATAATTGCCTTCCTGCTTTAGCAAATGCGGCGAATCTAGCACAGCCATAATGTATTTGGTATTCAGCAGGGTATTTGATATTGTGCTGTGCTAGAAACTGGATAAAAATACTAAGTGGTTAAAAATACACTTGCTCGGACTATACGTTACCCAGGAGCAGAGAGCTGTTGCTATTGGTGAGCTCCCCAGGGCACAGCGGGGTGCCAAGGAGGTCAGTAGTGGAGGTGACTCTTATTTCATGCCTTCAAGACCAGGCCAGTTCCTGGTCATCTGGGGACTTGCTGGTTCCCTTGGTCCCAGAGGGTATCCATGAGATTGGTGGGCTGTGGGCACCGTCTGTGACTCCTGCAGCGAGAACCGGCTGGTCGGGCCAGGGGACACAGGAGTGCCGAGAGCAGGCAGCATCGCTGGGGTGGTGAGAGGGGCTCTGGGGGCAGGGGCTCCCCTGCGGTGAAGTGCTGGAGTATTGCAGAGGATAAGCATCAAAACAGCAAAGGGAGGGATCAGAGGCCACAATCAGAGCAGGGAATGGAGACAGGGGATGAAGTGGGATTGTCCTCTGGCCTCATTAATATTTATAAATATGTAAAGGGCAAGTGTCAGGAGGATGGAGCCAGGCTCTTCTCAGTGATATCCAGTGATAGGACAAGGGGCAATGGTTCAGAAAAGCATAAACAGCCTGGAACATAGGAGGCTCCATGTAAGCATAAGGAGAAACTTTTTCACAGTGAGAGTGACAGATCATAGGAACAGGCTGCCCAGGGAGGTTGTGGATTCTCCTCTGGAGACATTCAAAACCCACCTGGACGCGTTCCTGTGACCTAATCTAGGTGATCCTGCTCTGGCAGGGGAAATTGGACTAAATGACCTTTCGAGGTCTCTTCCAACCCCTCACATTCTGTGATTCTGTAAGGAAGAGTGAGGCCATGGGCCATGGGATCCTGCAAAATACACCAAGGGCAGGTTTGTTCATCTGTGCTGATGACCTGGCAGAAAACTGACTGTCAGCTTGTGATGCCAAAAGGGAACGAGGACAGAGCCTAATTGGAGTAGAGGGAAACTGTGGAGGCAATGAATGAACAGCCACCCAGAAGCAGATTTGGGGAAAAAAATGAATTCAAGAAAAATTGGAAAGTTTCAGTAAATAATGAAATAAATGCAAGCTCAGATTTCTGCTCTCAGAAGCCCACAACCCCACAGCCCTGAAAGACCTCATACTGAATATTTTAAGCAGTCTTAGCCTGTACGATATAAGAAATGTAGTCATACAGATGATCAAAAGAAAAATGCTGTAAGGTTGAAAAGCTGATATATAAGGCAGACTGATTCTTGGTATGCTCACAGGCAGGAAAAGCACTTCATATTTTATTACTAATGTTTTCAAGCAATGATGCAACTGTAGGGAGGGACTTACTCATTCTTGGGAGATGACTAGATAACAGCAGTGGTCAGATCCTAGCAAAGCTTATGCTTTCCCAAGAGATAGTTATATACTTCAGGTCTCATTTCAAGCCACTGAGCATCAGAAAGTGTATTCTTGCTCTCCATGTAATGCACAGAGACATCATGCACCCTGGACTGCAGCATGGTGCAATCCAAGCTCCTGATTGCTCGTGTGACAGATCACTGAGGTTACAGACCTACTGAATTACTTCAAAATCTGGACACGTTCCCGTATCTTCTCCTGATGACAGACTTGTGCAAGGAGATACCTGGCATGTTGGGAAGCGTAGGCAGACTATAAGTGGGCAGAGTAGCCTGAAGTCATCTAAATCTTGTAAAACTCTTCGTCTTTGCTTCTCCCACTTTGGTTAATCTAAGAACAGAATGGTACCTCAGCGCTGGCCAAAACCTGTGTGCAACATCATCAGGCTGCTTTCATAACGATCCTGATTTACTTGAAATTTCAGAGAACTGTAAAAACACATTTTGAGACTAAACACATTTGCAGAGCTCATTACAGTCAAACACTTAAATATTACCAGGATGGCAAACGCTTGCAGCTGCCAGTCTGTCAGGTCCCATACTCTGCGGTGTCTGAAATGCAGCGGCTATTTCCCTTCCTTGGAACAGGAGATGATTTCATCCTCTCACACTGTTTCCTGTAGCAACATCATTAAATGCCAGCTTTTTGGTGGGGACCGCTGTGCACCTAATTCATCCAGCTCACACCAGTACTGCTGATGATAATCCTTAGCACCAATCTTCCCCGAAGCTGTGTTTGCTTAACCTGTATTTAGTGAAGTCGTTGTTTCTAATTTGTCTCTCTAATCTGTGCCTAATTAGCTCCTTTTGAACTCATCATCCCGCACACCCACTTCTGTGAAATGGTCCTGGTAAGTGGAGAAATGTTGCTGTTGGAATCAAATGAGCTACGTTGGTGCAATTGAGTTTAGAGTTGGGCGTGATGTGGCAGTGCTGGAAATTGCTCTACTTTCAGGGGCCATGTTTTAAAACCTGGATTATAAACTGTTGCTGAGAACCAAGACAATGTGCCGTTTAATTTTTTTTTGCATCAAGCCTAGGCTTGTGCATTCAGACCAGTTATTTCTCCATGAAGAGCTCTTTCCAAGATCACATATCCCTTCGCCGTTGTGTATCTTCATTTTCCTGCAGCAGAGGGTGGGTTGGGAACATCCAGTTCCCCATATTCATGATCCAGATGAGTAATTGGCAGCTGCTCTGAACATGTGTCCTCATGCATTTATGGATATTTGTGATCTTCCTCAGTAGAGAGATGAATACGTTTTGTCCAAGAGGGCTCTGATGAGTCTACTTTCACTTTCCTATGGTTTTGCTCATCACCTGCATGTGGTTCATAGCCACACAGCTGGCCACATGGATATAGGGTTATATCAAAGGCACATTGAAGAGGTACGATGAAGCCTCATTTCTCCTGGAGGCAAGAACAGCAGGCTTGGCAAACCAGGACTCTGTTTGGCAGCACTTATGTCCCTGTGATCGTCACAAACTCTGCCTTGTGCTTGTGGTTCATTTCTGCAGGTAATGTTCTTACACCACAACAGCCAAGTTGCCCAGATGTCTTCAGATCTAGGCATAAGAAAAAAACTGTGCTGGAGTTAAGCAGGACTCCTGGAAAGGGAGTCCACAGCCTTTAACCAGAAGATGGCACAATGTAACCGTTGTATGAACCTGGCTATTCTGGCTCTCCCTAAATAAAAGAGTGGCGAGTTGCTAAGAGGAGAGCTAAACTGCCAGGCCTTTTCCAAGGAGAGTATGGTGGCTCTCAGGTGATTGGTTCCGTGTTGCAGATCACACATCTCTCCTCCTGCAGTCCTCTTGTGCTTCTGCAAACGCATCCAGGCCAGCACGTGCACTTGCCTCTTCCCTCTCCCCCACGTGCCTGTGCGCACGCATAGGTGAGGATGTTGCATATACATCCACGTGCTTGCATGATTTCCATAGGCTTACACCCGCTTCCAGCAGGCCCGAGTTTGGCAGCCGTGCTGGACAGCCAGCAGCCCACCTGCTTAATTATCCCCTTGGCCCACAGCAAATCTAAAACCCTCCAACAGATGCACGTGAGACCCCAAGAACTAATGTATTAGGGACCCCGAGCTGTCATCACTGGCTCACGGTCACGGTCCCCCCGCCTGTGTGGTGCACACCTGGGCTTGCTGGCAGCACAGGGTCCCAGGTGCTCCCCCATGTTGCATTTCTCCTCTCTCCTTCCTCTGAGCTTTGGGGACTTTCTGCCCGCATTCGCATGACTCCTGAAGACTCTTAGCCTAGCTGTCGCCTCTACGCCCTGTAACAAAACTGCCTGTGTTATATTTGTGCTGAAATGGCTGGTGAGGAGCTTCAGGAGTGAGGGAATGGCTCAAGAAGGGCAACCTTACTGAAAGGCAGTGAAGGAGACTCAGGCATCTCCACTGCTCGAGATAACTCACTTGCTCTAGAGGGGTCCCATGGCTGGTATCACTCTGCCCTTAGGAAGACTGAAAGTCCAAAGCTGCTCTTACAAATGGGAAACTGAGGCTTATAACAAAATATGGGACCAGGCATGCAGAAAATGAATGCAACCAAGAGCTGGAACCCTTCCTCTGTTCCTCAAGCAGCCTTGTCTGTGGCCATAGGCAAGCATGTAGCTTTATTGTGGCAAACACAGCTACCCCGGTTGTGCCTCTGACCAAATTCTTGGGCACATTGTATTGCTTAAGCAGTTGGGACATGTAAAGCCCTCTGAGAGTCTTGTATGAACGGGCCCGTAGGAGCGCTAAGTGTTTTGGTGCCGAGGACGGATTATTTTAAAGGCAGGGCCAGTTAATGTTGTTGATGATGATGGTATGACAGGCAGTAGCTTAACAACAGATTCTAGAGACATAGCTGCACTGGGGTGAGTGAAGGAGCAAAGGCCAGGTACTCCTATAACTTTCTTCATCTTTTAGCTCAGAACTGACATCAAAGTTGCACCGCTGGCTATCAATGTAAGAGATGTGTCCCAGAGGTTTTGTCTCTGTCTCCAAGGACAAAATTGATTCCCAAGGTGTCTTTGATTGCCATTGATATTTTTCATTTCACTTTTGCACCCTACTCAAACACAAACCCTTTGACTATCTAGGAAGATACAAGTCCAAGAAAACTGTGATGGCAAAGAAAGCTTAAAAAAATAAAATTACTTTCTTGTGTTGTTTATTGTCTCAGTGAAATTTGCTCTTTCGTGTGCTCAATAATATTTGCATTAAATTATCCTCCTCTGAACAGAAATTGTTGGGACTAATTTAGGTTTCAGGGCATAAATCCAACCTTAGAAGACTATAATAATGTGGCAGCTCTTTGCCATTGAATTACATGTTAAGTATCTTACAGTGGAACTGTAATTACATGCTCACTCCAAGCATTGACAAGTAAACAGGATTATAACAGTCTCTGGAACCAATGTTTGTATGAATTCTTCAAGAGAAAAGAGAGACTTGAGGACACATATGGCGTTTATTTTCTGGCTGAAAGCATATCCATGTTATTTATTATTCACACACTACTGCTATAAGTGGCAAAACAGAGGCTGTGCAGCACTTACCAGCTAAGAGGCAGACATGGATATGAAGAGAAGAAATGGAATTAAATGTTGGCATTTTCAATGAATGGCATTATCTATGGGGATATCTGGGAGAAGGGGGATAGTCAGATATTGACAAAAGTTGAGGTAGTGCATGTTGGCATGCACTGGGAGTACAATGGAGATGAGCCTGCACAGAGTCTGCGCTGAACTATGTGGGCCTTCCTTCCAGTGATGATCAATACCCATCTCAGCAGGTCTGGAAGACTCTGTGCAGAGCTTCTTACCCATTTTTCCTTTTGCTCCCTAGCACTTCTGGGCCTCAGAGGACTTATCCACATGTGGGATCTTGCCAATGACTTTTGACCTGGCCCTGGAAATCACACAGTTCAGTTCACATGACATCAAGTGTAAGGAGCAAGGTGGTGACATGCTGTGTCTAATGGAGCTCAGATGAGTGTCTCTGCAGCACCAGGAGGGTTTAGCAGCAGAGGGGTAAACCATCTATCTGTTACCCACCCATAACTGAGACTTGGCAACATTTGTTTCTCCATTTCTCTTTTGTCTTAATGTTGGAGTGAGGAAGGAGAGTGATTAGCAAAGGGTAGTTCCTATAACCTAGACAAACATGTAGCCTCCTAGGCTACCTTCAGGACAAACTGGGATGAGGAGATAAACCCTTGGTAAAGCAGAACTCTCTGCATAGCTTCCTTGAATATGGTACTAACTGAAGCAAGTTGCTGAGAACATATCAGGACAATGGAAAGGGAAGAGGAAGGCATCTGGAGTGCCACGTGCTGATTTGCATCAGGCACTAGAAATCAAAGCAGCACATCTCATTGTCTTAACAAACGCTTCTGCCTCCAACAGGCTGAAAAGCAGTTCCAGGCCCAAATGCTTCTGAGCTTTGGAAAAAATTGGACCCAGAGATGAACTCTGCAGCTGTGGCTCATCTCTGAACAGTATTTTGCCAACCTTAGCCCATGTGCTCATTTACTTTTTTGTGCAAACTCCTCTTGTTAGGTGATGATGACTTGCCCTACACCATCATTAAGAGACACTTTCACACCATGTGTCCTGTGCTCTGTGGTGACATCTGGGGCTTCACACAGGCATTCTCACTTCCAGCTCGCATGAGTGGTGGCATGACTTGCAATAAATCAGGAGCCTGCATGCGATTGACATTTGAACTAGCAGTGAGAGGAAGAGGGCTGGTGTTCAGCTTATGCACGCTCTGTGCTGAAGCTTGGGATTGTCCTTGGTGGCAAAACATCCTCCAGTGAAAGCCCTTCAGCTACATTGCTCTAGGACCATGAGAAGACAAGTCCCAAAGATACTGGGCACCTAAGAGACACATAGCAGGAACTTCAGAGAATCAGAATCATAGAATGGTAGAGGTTGGAAGGGACCTCTGTAGATCATTGTGTCCAACCCCCCTGCCAGAGCAGGAACACCCAGGGCAGGCCACACAGGAACATATCCAGGCAAGTTTTGAAAGTCTCTAGAGAAGGAGACTTCACAACCTCTCTGGGCAGCCTGTTCCAGTGCTCTGTCACTCTCACAGAGAAGAAGTTTTTCCCCATATTGAGGTGGAACTTCCTGTGTTTCACCTTGATACCATTACCTCTCTTATCACAGGGCACCACTAAAAAGAGACTGGCCCCTTCTACTTGACACGCACCCTTCAGATATTTGTAAACATTCATAAGATCCCCTCTCAGTCTTCTCTTTTCCAGGCTAAACAGCCCCAGGTCTCTCAGCCTTTCGTTGTAATAGAGATATTCCAGTCCCTTCATCATCTTCAGAGCTCTCTGTGGGACTCTCTCCAGTATTTCACTGTCCCTCTTGAACTGGGGAGCCGAGAACTGAACACAATACTCCAGATGTGGTCTCATTAGTGCAGTGTAGAGAGGGAAGAGAACCTCCCGCAACCTGCTAGACACACTCTTCATTATGAACCCCAGGATACCATTGGCCTTCCTGGCCACGAGGGCACATTGCTGTTCTGTAACTTATTGTCCACCAGGACACCAATGTCCCCTCCATGGGGCTGCTTTCCAATGAGTCTACCCCTAACCTGTACTGGTGCATGGTGTTGTTCCTCCCCAGGTGTAGGACTCTACACTTGCCCTTGTTGAACTTCATTAGGTTTGCCTTTGCCCAGCTCTCCAGCCTGTCCAGACCTCGCTGGATGGCAGCACAGCCTTCCGGTGTATCAGCCACTCCTCCCAGTTTACTATCATCAGCAAACTTGCTGAGGGTACACTCTGTCCCTTCATCCAGGTCATTTAATGAAGATGTTGAATAAGACTGGACCCAGAACTGACCCCTGGGGAACGCCACTAGTTACAGGTCACCAACTGGACTCTGCACCACTGATCATAACCCTCTGAGCTCTGTTGTTCAGCCAGTTCTCAACTCATCTCACTGTCTGCTCTTCTAACCCACACTTCCTGAGCTTTCCCACAAGGATGTTACACAAGTGTCAAAAGCCTTGCTGAAGTGAAGGTAGACAACATCCACTCCTCTTCCTGCATCTACCCAGCCAGACCATCATAAAAGGCTATCAGATTAGTCAGATAGTGGATTCACACTTACTACACTTTGATGGAAAATACAGATGAATTTATGTGCCTTAGATTATTCAGATTGATCATCCTCATAATTCTGAAAATCTATCTTGAAATCTATTATTTTTTTCTATAATGCCTGGCTTGAATTTCCTTGTCTAAGGCTCAGGATGTGATATTCCTCGAACAAAACTTTTGCACCATATAACTTTATAAAATGTGTAATTTTTTCTCTCCATTTATTCACTTCAAGTGCTATGCTCAGGTAGAGGTGGTTGTGTCTGTAATTTAGGTATCTCAATTAATGATCACCAAAGGACCCCCAAAATGTTCAAAAGTTCTTATCCTTTTTATATGAACAAATGAGTTATGAAGAAGGCATTTGTGGTCTAGTTAGGAAAATGACTGTATAAAATTTCATATGTTTAGTCTTTCTGCACTTGTATGTCTGTTTTCAAATGAAAGGATGATCCCTATTCCCTTGTTAGCAGAGAAGAAGCAATACATCCATAAAGCTGAGCCAACATAAAACAGTATGTTATATTTTGTCAAAACTCTTCATTAATGCTCTGACAGTGACAAGTCACTGTATAAATGAGGAAGAGAAGAGAACTTCATTTTTGGCTCCCAGATTCACTGTCCCATTTTCCCAAGGGAAGGACTCACACCTTGCAAGCACAGAGAATTTCCTCTGCAGCTGGTGGGAAACAAATGTCCCAAAGTCATTCACAACATACTTTTTCTGATGCCACTACATGAAAAATGAGGATGTCAGCTCTGAAAAGTGACTCCACATGTGCTTTACCACACTTGGATATTTACTGCTCAGGTGAGAGTTGATGTGAAAGTCTTTTTCTCTGTTCTCTGCAGGCTAATCCAGAGATGCAAGGATGGAGACAGAGCACGATCCACCTTGGATAATACAGATACGAACACAACCAGAATAAGACCCTCGCTTGCAAAAAAGCTTTGTTTCTTGCCTTGGTCCTGGAGAGGTGAGTGCCCCATTTCTCTTTCAGAGTTCCTGGTGAGCAAGGGGGGGAATGGAATGCGGGGAGCTTTGTATCATCTGCTTCTCAACTTTTTGCTGGGGGTAGAACAGCAAAGGAGGAGGAGGAAGACAGATCATAGAATCATAGAATGCACTTGGAAGGGCTGTTAAAGATCATCTAGTTCCAAGCCCCATTCCACGGGCAGGGACACCTTTTTTTGTACTTAGGGACATGGTTTAGTGGTTTTGATAGGGCTAGGAATAAGGTTGGACTAGATGATCCTGAAGGTCTCTTCCAGCCGAAACTATTCTATGACCTTGCACTAGACCAGGTTGCTCAAAGCTCCATCCATCCTGGCCTTGAACACTTCCAGGAATGGGGCATCCACAGCTTCTCTGAGCAACCTGTTTCAGTGCCTCAACACCACCCTCATAGTAAAGAGTTTCTTCCTTAAATCTAATATAAATCTGCCATCTTTCAGTTTGAAACTGTTATCCCTCATCCTGTCACTGCTCTCCTTAATTAGAAGTCCATCCTCTTCTTTCCTGGAGGTCCCCTATAAGTACTGGATAGCCAGTATAAGGTCTTTCCAGAGCCTTCTCTTCTCCATGCTGAACAACTCCAACTCTCTCAGCCTGTCCTCACAGTAGCAGTGCTCCATCCCTATGTTCATCTTTGTGGCCTTCCTCTGGACCTGCTCCAAGAGGTCCCTGTTTTTCTTATGCTGGGTGCCCCAAAGCTGAACACAATAATCCAGATCAATTGACTTCACAGCTGGTCTGGTTTATGCCATCAGCAAACCATTCCCAAAGTAGGAATCTGCATGCTGAGGCTTCCAGGAGCATCAAATCCTCCCATCCCCTTCCTGCCCCAGCACATTGTGCTGCTGGACTGAATGGGAGCTGCTGGCTACTCTTCTAGGATCCCCCGTGCTAGGAAAATCCCATTACGGCCTTTAAACATGCTCTTGACTTTGCTGGAGCAGCATAAAAGGAAAAGGGGAGGTGAAGCTGAGGACTTGACCTACCAGTCCAGGTTGAACTTCGGGGCTGGCAGAGAGAAACAAAATAATATTTCTGCTGGTCTGGAATCAGTGGAATTACTGGGAGCTAACCCGGCTTTCTCTACACTCCTCTCAGGAAACCTGTGCAGATCATTCAGAAATTGGGTTTCTTCCCCAACATGAGCCTGGCTCTTACAGAGATCTTGCCTCATTTTTTTTTTAATTTATACTTTTTTTTTTTTTCTTTTTTTTTTTGTTGCTACTGTTTCTAATATAGATTTGTGGGCACCTCTGGAGCATCCTCTGCTCTCCTCTGGGTTTCGTTGGGTTTCTTGCAGAGACAAACATCCGTGTTCAGATTTTAGCAAGGCCATTATTTTCTCTTTGATTTAGCATGGCTAAGATTTATTCCATTATACCCAGACTTGTCTATTTACTCTTTAAAGCATGTTCCTTTTATTTACTCCTCCAGAGCTGCCTGTTTAATCCAATCTCTTTTCCACTGAATTACTCCAGCACAATAACACAGGCCAAACAGGTTCAGCCTGGGTCACCAGTGGCAGAGGAGGGGGCTATATTCTTGCCAGATAATAACTCTAGTATTAATAAATAAATAAATAAATAAAAAAGATAAATATTTACTGGGACTAGTAAGTTTTATAGCTAAAAATGGAGTTGCTATTTCCAGTCAGTATTTGCAATGGTTTTGCAGCACTTACCCCTGCAAAACCTCAAGCAGATGACCTGAAAATGAGGGTAGAGTCCAGCTCATTTTTGCAGGAAGCCTGAGGTTTGACAAAAGGCTTAGAAAATGGGTAGAGCCTGGTCAGTTGGATGTGGGACCTCTCAGAGAAAGCAAGTCCCAAAGTCACACCAGAGCTCCACACCAAAACCCTGGGGTGACTTCTGTCTGTTTGAACTCGCAGTCGCGTGTAACATGAATAAAAGCACCTCTGTGAGAAGACCCTGGGGTTCAGAGCCAGTGCTGTGGTGGGGGCTGCACCTTGTATCTTCATCATCTTTCTTTCCCTCTGGCCTTGGGTTACAAACCATCTGACAGCTGAGGACACCCTCATGTATTTATGGCACATTTCTGCTCTTTCACCATTGCATAACATCTGCCTTGTGCTGCAAGACTTTATGTTCTTCATTATTCTTTTTGAGTAGCAGAATGTTTTTATTCTCCATTATTAACATTCTATCTTAATTGCTCTCTTAAATACGCAGACACCTGCACTTCACAGAAACATGAGAAGATAAGTTCTTTGGCCCATGGAGGTTAAGTTCTTATTTATTTCTAAGATACATGATTTACTCTCCAGCCATTTTTCTAGTGAGATACGTTGTCATCTTCTATCTGCCCCATGTATATCTGCTGCTCACCAGGACACCAGCCAGCCCTACTCTGCTCCTGTTATTTTGGAAACCCAGAGCTATGAGTTTCATAAAGGCTGGGTTAAGTAAGCAGCAGATTTCTCTTCGTCTAAAGATAAAAGTGTTTGGCAGCAAACGCTGGCAGCTCCTTACATATTTCCAGAGCTCCTTAGCATGCTTTCTGCTCTTCCCTTCACGTGGGGATGCCTATGGGTGTGGGTGCCCAACTGAAGGGGCTGTCTTGCAGCACTCTAGTCTAAGCAGACCCAGTGTGGTTAATATTTAACCCTGCCTGTGCCTGGGGAGGATGGGATGGAGGCTTTGCCATGTAGTCTCTGCTGAGCCACATCCTGGTGGATTTTGTAGCCATCTTTCTTGGGCTGTGAGCAAGTATAACAGGCTCCTCAGGTCCATCAAGATTTGTCCTCCTGGTGCGAATGTCCACTCCTCAGCCTTGACCTGTGCCAACAGCCAAACTGACAGTGCTGTTGGATGAAACCATGGGCACGGCACCAGGACAAGAAGAGTTTGATGAACATTTGAGCAAATGAAGGTCCCAGAGGTCCCCCCTGAGCCCAGGGGAAGCCTTTCCAGAGGTGCTTCCCTTGTTGCAGCCCCCATGCCCAGTACCCATGGGAACCCGTCTCTGGAGCCAGACAATATCCTTGGGCAGTTTATCCCCTGGCATGGTTAAAACCAAGGTTGAGCCATCATGGTGTTGTGGTTGCATGGGCTGAAAGCCAACCACACACCAGCAGCCTGTGTGAAGCATTTGCTTCATGAAAAAGACATCTCCAAGAGGAACATCCTAGAGGAAATGCATTGAGGAGATGGATGCATCTTCCCAGAAAAACCTACAAGGGCAGCACAGCCTGACTGGATCTGCACTTGAGGGAATCAAGGAGAGTTTCCCAGAAAGCCCTGGGCAAAATGAAGTTCCTCCCAGTCCAGGCAGAGTGAAGCAAGAGGCTCCTCAGCACCCAGCACTCCTCAGCAAAGGAACAGCACGGTGCTGACAAATTCTCGCCCACCGATAGCTGACTCCATCGCAACACTCACTGGGAAGAAGGCAACAGAGTCCTCCCACCCCATCTCTCATGAAGCATCCCATTCCAGACTCTCCTATTACTTTTGTTTTGCTTACAGATAGAGACAAAGAAATGAGATTTCCTACAAGGATTGTTTCCGTATGGTTTTATGCATGAGAGTAAACAAGGCATAGCTGTCAACTCTATAGTTAACATATTTTTGGTGGTGTTCCCATCCAGAAAATGCAGCTGCATTATATTCCTGATAAAGTGGAACTAATGTTCAGCTTCAGCAAGAATGTTAATAAATGGAAGACATTTCAAACAACACTGATTGAGGCAAAGTGTCATTCCCTTCCCCACTCCCTCTATCATCCCCAAGAGGCTTTAATTTTTTTCACAGAATTGCAAAAACTCTGATGCCAGACCTGGAAATCGGGAAATTTCTGCTCCTGGTTACACTGGTATGAATCTGAAATGGCTTTATTGGTTATTTGGTGGGTTTTGGCTGGGCTGGCACCCGGGTCACTGAAAGCAGGCGCTGTGCTGTCACTTGCACCCTCCTTGATGACAGGTTCTTCCTTCAGATAATTGGGTTTCTCTTCATTATGGAGACCCAGACAGAAAGGAGGAGGTTGTGCTAGTACCACCTAAACTTATTCAGTGCCTCTGACACGATGCATGTGGCTATTGCCTAATATCCTATTGCTGACAATTAAAACACAAACATATAGTCATATTTTTGGATGAAACTGTACAAACATTTCAAAACAGTTTATGCATGCAGATTTGTATGTTATCAGAGAGCACCACACATGCACATGGAATTTATGGAAAATGCTGAGAGATTTGAAAGGAAATAGTTTGGGAAGTTGTCTTACTTTTTTGAACATAAATCCCCAAACAGTTTCCCTTAACATTCCTCACGTCTGTGCAGCAATTTATACTTGACATTTCTGTTTTTCACTCTGTCTGTTATCTTGGGCTTTTTTTTTTTTTTTTTCTTTTTTGTTATTCTTCACATCTCTCCTATCATATTTGCTACATTTGTTTGCTAAAACCAAACCAAGCATCAAGGTGTACAGACAAACTTTCTTGCACAGGAGGAGGATGTGAGGGAGCAGGGAGAGGAGATTTAGGCCTTCAAAACTGTGGTCACCCCCCCAGATGAGATATTTATGAGATATTTAGATTTGGGGATGCATATTCAGAGTCTTCAGCTCAGATTACCTGGACTAAATAGTTGCTGCGGAGATGAGGCTTGATCAGTTTTTTTTCTCACAACAATTCCAGTGACTCTGGTGGGGTTATTTTTGTACTAGCCAGGTGTAAAAGGAAAGCAAAATCAAATCCTTCATACATTAGTGTCAGATCGACTCCAAGAAACCAGTGTTGAGTGATACAAAGGATAAGGGGCCTGAGGAAGGATGTGTTTATTGAGAACACTTGCAAACTTTAACTACTTGTAGTTTGAGCAAATGCTGAGTAAGGGAGCTGCCTGCAGACATTTAGGAGGGGAAAAAAGCACAGAGCATACACAAAGTACTTGAAGTGGTGCAAAGGGATGTGACTCAGAAGAAGGAGACACAGTTGAAGAAAGCAAAAGTATGGCTCTTTTAAACAAATGGCAACCTGGTCTGTCGTAAGTTTTTTATACTCTATTCTGCATCCAAACTGCTGAGCAGCTTCCGAAGGTGTGGAAAAGGTGTGCTGAGTGTCAAATGTGGTTTATTCCTGCTATAGCAGTCATGCTGGGGTAGTTGTTGAGTAGAAAGGGAAGCAAATTTTGTTGGGAGAGGTTATATTTTTTCTTAGATCTACTGAGAGAAGTCAGACAAAATGCAGAGGAGGTCTGGGACTTGTGTGTCCAAAACCTCCTCTGTGTTCTTCCATCTGTATTGCTTGATATAAAACTCTTCCTTGTGCATACCTTTCCCGCAAGGAAGGAGAATCTTGCATGGATTTTAGTGTTTTATTATGCTAGGACCTTCTTGTACACACTTTTGGAGCAGGGAAGGCTGTTTGAAGCTGTCACCTATGGAAGATTGGTCTGTACTTCCCAGTACTGCCCTGGGATGCTCTGGCTTTCCTGCAGGAGTTTTGCCTTTGAGAAGAAAGTTCAGCTTAACCTGGAGAGAGGAGTTGTCCTTTGCTGTAATCCATCTTGGAGACCTGAACTAAGCTGCTAGGAAGTGTGCCCTACCCACCGAGACCCTGAACTTCATTTGGCAGCCCCTGGGAAGGCAGCGTGAGGGACTCACACTGCCAACAAGATGCATCCTCCTGGGCTGGGCTGGTGTTCCCTGCACGCTGCCCATACCCTGCTCGGGGCTGTCACGTTTCCCTAGTGCCACGGAGCGCTGACACAGAGTGCCGAACCTGACCAAGGGTCTCCCGGCCAGCTGGGGATGGTCGAAAGCATTTCCTGCATATGCCGTCATGTGCAAATTTAGCATCAATGAGAAATCCAAGCACATTCTCCAGGCACAGTGAGACTGGGCAGTGTGTGCGACCGGTCCTCAGGGGAAAGGCTGGGAACCCTCTCCTGGTGGTACTTCAGACCAAGACAGAGGCCACAAAGTAGTGGAGTGATCATTTGTGCCTGCAAAAAGCCTTGAAAGCCCTGATGCGAGAGCAATGGGGCAGTGGGACCTCCCAGTATCCTGCACAGGCCCCAAGATTTGGTTGACAGGACATTTAACCCCATTACCCTCTTTTCTTCTCTGCCTGACGATGGTGTTCATGCTTCGTTTATAAAAGTAAACCTTATGCATATGATGAACTATTTGGTTTTTTGCAACAGTGTTTAGAGCAAAGCACAGTCTAAGAGAGTAAGTGTATTTGTGGGGAGGAGAAATTTCACTTTTTACTAAGAAAAAGATACAGACTTCATGACTGCATCACCCTGGTTCATCCTTCCACCTGCCCATATCTCCTCTCTGAATATTACTTAGGTCGTAGCTAGGTTTCAGTTACCACAGACGGGGGAGATGGTGATTCAGTTCTCATAAAACACCACTTACTCTGAAAAACACAGTTTCAGCCTTAACTATAGACCCAAACAGGTCAGCACAGTGACTCTGGTGGTGTGCAAATGGAAAGGGGTGTGTTCTGTTCCTTGTCTGCCTGGCTGTGACATTTTCTGTGCTGTCTTGTCACATGCCAAATGCTTTATCGGAACTGATCCACCCAAGGAAATCTGCCCCATTAATCACGTTACTTACCTTTCCCCACATCCAGAGCTATCTCCTCAGCCAGGCATCCTAGATGGATGCTCAGGCTGACCCCACGCGTCTGCTCCCCCCAGTAACCCGAGGAGGGCTGCACAAATGGCGGGTGGAGGGGAATGCGCCTAATCCTGGCCGTGCCCTTCCATCATCTTCACGTGCTCTGTCAGCTGCACCCAGGCACCCAGTCCCGCACACCCTCTGCCCTGGTGGCATGTCGCTGTGGACCCGTGCCACGGGGCCTCGTGCTCCTTCAAGGCACTGTTGCCAACCCAAGACACTTGGATGGCCTCAGCCTCCCTGGGGTGCTGGGTGTGATGGGGAAATTTAGCCACGTGGCTACCGCCTGCAGTTTGAAAAAATCATTGAAGCAGGTTAGGAAGTACACCCCAGAGGTGCCAGGTCTCCCAAACTGCCAGTAGGGGAAAAGAAAATGCAAAACAGTACAGATGGAAGGGAGAAAATAGGGAAAACTGGAGTTCTGTGACGATGGAGGTGAGCAGCTCCTGGGAGAAAAGAGGTAAGAAAGCTGGAAAAAGTCCCAAGTCATGGTTTTGGAGACATGAGGACAGTTGTTCTGGGATGGATCTTCATTAGACCATCACAGCTACATAAAAATCTGAAAAGCCACAGTCTAGAAAAAAGGCTTTGGGGACAACTGGGATACAAATGGAGTGTTAGGCTGCTTCTCAGGCCCTGCACTTCGTTGCTTAGCATTCGGTTTTGTTTGTCAGCTCCAGAAAGCTGTTTTCCCACAGCCTTGTCTCGGGACTGTGGGGTGCAGAGGCAAACTGGGGCTGTTGACTTTCAGACTACTCAATCATCCTGCAAATTACAGCCAGCCCAGAAACAACACAGCTCGGCATGTTTCCTTATTTAGGTAGAAGTGTTGGGAAAACAGCATGAGATTTTACTCCTGATAAACTAGGAGCTGTTTCAGGAATATTAATTATTTTTGTTGTATCAATGTTTTACATTTATTCCTTCACTGCTATACTGGGGATGAGATGGATGAAGTCTACAACATAGTTTCAGGTTGTCTTCCAGGCACTCTCAAGCCCCTGCAAAAAATAATAACTGTGCAGACATTTTGGAGTCAGTAGGGGTTGTTTTCTGGTTATTTTAGCCTGGGGTATGGAAGCTGTGGGCTCCATTCCCTGCCCCATGCAATCCCTTTGCAACACCACTTTGAGTCAGACTCTTAAAAAGGTTCTGGATGCCTAAAGACAGAGGCTTAAGGGGGATCTGAAGGTGTTCAGGCACCTGGATGCTTTCCAAAATCTTGTGTACCACCTTTGTAATACTCCATCTCCCAGAACTTCCCATTGGTGAAAGGCTTGCAGGAGGCATTTTGCTGCTTTATAGGAATCTTAGGAGGAGAAATGCCCACAGTCTTGGAGATGTGCGAGCCCACAAAGGCTCATGTGGAACTCTTCAATAAGGAAGTGAGAATGGAAGGAGTGGATCCATCAGAGGATTTTTATCCTCTATGCCCAACCTAAGATGGATGCTTGATGCTGCTTAGGCATAGCCTGGGTTCGAAGAAGGTCTCTTCTTCCAGATCAGAGCTAACTGAGGTCCAGAGAGAGTTCACCCCTGTTTCTAGACAGGCTGTGACTAGAAAGCCATGGTGCAGCTGAGAACTAACCTTGGTCTCAGTGCATGACCCAGAAAAATGAGACGATGAGTAGGAGGCTCTTCAGTCAAATGCCTCCAACCTGGTGGGAAACTCACCTGTGATGGGCAGGCATGCCACATCTGTGCCAGAAACAAGGCTGCTTTGGACTTCAGTCTGCACGGGAACAGGTCATGTAAATAGTTTTGGGGCCGCACGACCTAGATGGTGATGTTCTTGAGACAAAAAACCTTGACCCCTTTGTGGTGAAATGGCTGGGAAATGTTACAAAGAGGTGTTTTACACATCATCCTTGAGGTGCAGTATGCCGTTAATCTCTCACTCTGGTCCAAGTTGGAGTGATTTTATCAGAATCCATGGCATGAATATGATCATGTAGGTCAAGTCCTGAAGGTTTGCCTCAGTCAACACTATCTTTGAAGTCAATGAGGCTGAAGTTATTGCCTGACAGGAGGAGTCATCCATCTGGGATTTCTCAGACGAATGAACTTTAATAATAAAAATGATGATATAAATATGTAAAATATAAAACCCAGCATTGTCAGCCCCTCTGTTTGTTTCCGGTTCAGGGGGTTTATATGTTTAGTCTTGAATGTTTTTCACATTGATTTTGTGTTTCAAGATATAAAGTTGTCAGGAAGCACGGAGTAAAAATATTTAGCAACAGTAACAATGAAGGGTGTGATTTCATAATCCCAACAAAACAGATAAAACGGATGTTCAGAATATTCCTTGACTTGGGTTTAGGGGTTCTTCTGGTGCCTGTTCCGTTGAATTAGTATTGAGACAGCTTCGTTTTCAAGGAGGCCTTCATGCTGGAGCGTATCAAGTAAGAGATCTAATAAACATTAACATCAGTACTAGCAGTGTTTCTCTCCAGATATAAAAGTATAGCTGTTGAGGCAGCTTTTTTTTCTTGTCACTTGTTTAGTCTATTTGTTGAATTCTGCCAGGTTGATTTTTATCCTGTGTGGAGAGTAATTTGCTGTCAGAGCGGATGCATCAGCCGAGTCCTGTTTGAGAGTAAATAATAAATAATTGTAACAGTTAATCTAAGGAGCAGACATCCCCACAGTTTATTTTCCAGTTGGTTTAGTTTAGTTCAGTCCAATCTCCTTCTGGCATGGTTTGCATCTAAGCCGAGAGATCAAAACGGCGTATCCCACCCCAGTCTCTCCCTCACTGCCTCCACGGTGGGTTTTCAGACACGGGGCTCTCTCTATGCCTTGGGAAGAGTGGGGGCTTGGCAGGAACGGGTTGTGGGGTGCGTGGAGGGGGGGGGGGGGCTGGGGGGCGGGGGGGGCTCCAGAGCCGCGGGGGTTGCGGGGGCCAGGTGGGGCCCAGGGGGGGCGGGGGTGGGGGGGGCGCGGGAGCCAGGACGGCACGGGGCGGCGGCC